>LPNX010101504.1:145530-182738 GCA_001517045.1 Pseudotsuga menziesii | reverse complement strand
ATCAAATGCCTTCGTCAAGTCCAGTTTGAGTATGAGTGCAGATTTCTTCTTAAGCTTCACAGTATGCATTACCTCTTGTGTAATGGCCACAGGCCCATGAATCAGGCAGTTCTTCAGAAACCCAAATTGTTGTGGTGAGATATGGGAGTCCAAGAAGGGTTTGAGTCGAGTAGCTGCAACTTTCGAGATCAATTTATAGCAAAGATTACATAAAGATATAGGCCTGTAATCCCCAAAGCAGATAGGATGATCAATCTTAGGTATGAGAGCAATAAACGTAGAGTTAATAGCAGGAGATACCCTTCCCAATGTACGAGCAGTCTCCACCAGGTGTAAAAGAGATGGCCCCAGCAGATCCAGGAAATGTAAATAAAATTCTACCGTCCATCCATCCGGACCGGGTGCTTTATCTTTTTTAAATGTCTTCAGTGCCACCTCCACTTCCTGTAGAGTAACAGGACTCGTAAAAGTTCCCCAATCTTCCTCAGTAAGATATGACGAGAAGAGACGAAGGACATTTAATTGAGCAGTGAGGGTAGTCTTACCATCATCAGAGAAAATCTCTTTAAAATGTCTAACCCCCATATTTTTTAATCCAATATCATCAGAGATCCACGTCCCATCAATATCTTGAAGACTCCATATAGCATTCTAATTCTTCCGGGCAGATGCCACAGCATGGAAGTATTTAGTGTTAGCATCGCCCTCAGAAGCCCAAGTGATTCTGCTTTGTAATCTAGCCGAGGAAATCTCATGTGCCAAAATCTTATAGTGAGCAGCTCTGAGATCATATAATCTGCGTTGCTGATTCAATGTAAGAATCCCAGACTGGGACAAAAGGAGGAGGGCAGATATCTCCCCTTCCAGCTGGGTGGAAGTGATTTTCATATTTAGAGTCTCCTTTTTAGTCCAATCCCGCACCCTTTCCTTTAAGAGCCGAAGTTGTGTGGAGAAATCTGACATAGCTACGAGAGTGGTATCCATGGATGGGGCTGTCCATGTATGTCGTATCAAATCACAAAAACCATCATGTTTAATCCAAGAATGATTAAACTTGAAAGGATATAGACATGGCTCAGAATGTTCCCCCCATTCGAGCAGAATAGGAAAGTGGTCAGATATGTCACATCTATGGGTCCACACACGGTGTCTAGACATAAGGCCAATGAGCTGATCAGATAGCAAGAAACGGTCCAATCTTTTAGAGATACCCTCCTCACCAGCACGATAGTTACTCCAAGTGGGGCCAGTACATGGGGGAGCAATGTCCACCAAATGTTGAGCTGAGAAGAGGGCGGAAAGAGTAGGTCCCAGGGGATCCAATAAGGCTTTAGAACCCCAAATCTCCGAAGCATTTAGAGTGAAATTTAGGTCTCCAGCAAGGATGAGGTTTTGAGTGGATAGTATACCTCCCGAGGCAAGGGTATTCCAAAATACATCCCTATGCAAGTAGGAAAAGTACCCCCCCGCAAAGATACCTGGAGTAAAATGCCCGCCATCGAATGAAAAGCCTTACATCTGAGCTTACGCGGGTTCCATCCAGAGAGGACCCCCCCCCCCCGAAAGGCCTGACGAGGCAATGGCACAAAATTCCCATCCAGGGCATAACTTAGAAAAGGCATAAAGGGCAGGGAAAGTACTGGTCATGGTCTCCTGGAGAAGTATCACATCCGGGGAAAATTTAGAAAATAAGTGTCGAAGGCTATTCTGTTTGACTGAGCCCCCCAGTCCTCTAACATTTAAAGACAGAATACGCATCATGAACCAGTCGGTGGAGGGGTCGATGCTCTAAGGACCCGGTCATGTGAGGAACAAGACAAACGAGCAGCATTCTTAATCCGAGTAGATATCGGGGTGTGAGGAGCAGGAGCAGAAGACTCAGGGTTAGTAGCCTTCGGTTTTCTTTTCTTCTTCCCCCTAATGGTAACATTTTCAAAACGAATGGAGTCAAGGGGAAAGACAGAGGGCGAAAGAGGAGTTCTATCAGAGAAGATTTGCAAGGAATTTTGTAAAGTAGGATCGGAGAATGATGGAGCTTCAGTCGGGCTACGTGGAGAAAGATCAAGGGCAGGAATAGTGGAGACAAGTGGTGGAAAGTCGGCAGAAGTAAATAATGGCCGTATAGGACATGATAACTGTTCCACAGGCTGGAAAGTGGTATCCCCAAAGTTAGGGCTACTGCTAGGTAAAGTTGTAAAAGGAGAGGATGCAACAGGATTGTCAGAAGATATCTCCATACCCTCAGGGTTAGTAACAGGTAAAGGTGGTGGAGGTACCTCAACGCTATCCAAAATGGTCACCACCCGCGTGTTGGGAGAGGGTAATCTAATAGTATCTAGTGTATCCACACCACCGGCAACAGGGAATACTGACGGAGAAGAAACAGAAAAGGGAACGGTAGCCCCCATCGATACACAGGTCGTGACAGGGAAAACATCCACAGTGGTATGATAATCAACCCTCGATGTTACAGGTTGAACGCAGGGTGAAATAACAGTCGGGCTAGTGGTACAGGTCGAGGGGAGACTCCGGATGTGAGGCAGCTCCCGGTTAGACCCAGGTGTGAAAGAGTCTAAATATGCAACCTCGGATTCATAAGCATCATCAAATAAAATACATGCATCTTTAATATTTTTTAAAGATGATATAGGGAGAAAAGATGCTTGCCTGTTCAGAGAGTGTCCATGCGCTGAAAGAGGAGTCGACGGGTTCTCAGATGGTGAGCAGGTGGCAGGAGAGTGAGAACAGAGACGAAGTGTAGGACAATGTTTCCTCAAATGCCCGATATCCCTACATATGCTGCAGCGAAAGGGGACGCCCTGAAAATCAATTCGCTGATTGATAATGGACCCCTCACAGTGTATGTTGATGTCAGCAGGTAAACCGGAGGAGATGTCGAGTTCTACGAGGATCTTAGCAATCCTCTTATCATACACATTCATGAAGTCTTCGTCTACGGCAATAAAACGACCAATGGTGTCTCCAAGCCCAGCCAATATGGCCCTGTTCCACAGAGGAAATGGTAAACCGGGTAAGAGAGCCCAGAGATGTCTCTTTTTTATCCGCTCCCGCACCGGATCGAAGTTCACATGCCATCTGTCGAGGACCAGAGATCCCCTTCCAACCCGCCACGTTCTGTTCAGCACGGTAGAAGCATGGCCGTCTTCAAGAAAGACAAACACAATCCATCCTTTTGCTAAGAGGCTTATGGCAGGCACATAGTCGATGAGAGGTTTCCAGAATGTCGCTGCCCATTCATGCCATTTTTTTTTATCCATGGACGCGTACTCAAGTCTGCCTATTAGGGCTCTGGTGCATAAAGCTTTAATACGGTCCAAATATATATCTCTTCCAACCACAAAATCAAGTTTGCCATCCCGTGCCTTAAGGGATTTAGTCTTCCGGCGTCGTCGATATCTATCTGCATGTTGACCTACAGCAGACGTCGACAGCGTCTCCATGGAAAGAGACAGATGAAACACGGGCAATGAGTCATGAGGTTTCCACCAAGGCCAGTAAATAAGTCAATCCCGCAACACAATACCAAGGTTTGTACCCGAGATCCAAAGAGGTCATGACCACAGAGAAACCCAGGAGGGGTTTTAATAATAAGTTCCAATAATCACATGAAAACCCTCGCCATGTGCAGCACGGGTGATGTATCTCGAGGCCACCCACAAGTCCAGAAAGAAAGTCAATACCACAAAACAATGCCAGGGTTCAAACCCAAGATCATGAGAAGTACGGGTAATGTATAACGTGGCAACCCACAGGCCAGAAAATGAGTCATTACCGCAAAAACAATGCCAAGGATCGAACCCTAGATCCAAAGTAACTCGGAGAGAGCAAAAACCCCAGATGAATCTCGAAATACCAATCACCACAGATAACCCACTTCACATCCGCAAACAATCGTACAGAAGAGAGTGGCAGACAAACATGCAGAGAGAAAGGGGTAAACCGTGACCATAGTGAAACCCAGGTAGGGTTATAAATAATAAGACCCAAATTTCACGTGAAAACCCTCGCCAGATCAGAAAACCCCAATACCACCGCAAGACCCCAGCGAGAAAAGCCACAGGACCCACCCCGGAGAGAAAAGCCACAGGACCCAGCAAGAAACCCGTCAGGAATAACCCAGTCAGATTCCAGAAACGTGCAGGCCCGGGCTCAAAAGGCCATCATAGAGGAATGTTCTAAATAGTCAGAGAAGACAGTATAGAGAAGAAACAATAGCGACAGGGAGCGCGTAGAAGGTTCCAGAGGTCTCAATCACCCCGCATGAGACAAACCCTGAAATAGGCCCAAAAGTCAAATTCAACTATATATTACCTTCCCACTTGTTTATGCTGGTTGGTACTAGTCCTCAGCAATGAGGATGGACTCCAGCCGTTGGATTTGACCGCAGGGAGAGGCCGATTCAGAGGAGCGCAGCATACAGGGGCCCGTTAGAATGCCAAAGACGACCAGAAGAAAAGCCATACGCAGGTAATGGATGCAAGGAAACATGGGAGCCGAAGAATACCCATCCTAAATGCGCATAATAAAACCCATGAAATACATAAACAGAGAGCTGCCAGCAAGAGATGGTCTATGTGGAGTCCATAAATTAGAATGATAGCCATTGCCCCATCCTCATTACCTCATATACCTCAGAAAGCCTCTTAAAAATGCAGAAAAAATGTAACAGAAACCCTCTGTAATCGCCAAGAAACCCTCGCTGCCCAGTTTTAGGGTTACTTTAAGTGGTCATGAATCCTTAAAGTTCAAGAAGTCATGGTTTGACTTTTTTTATCCTCCCAAAGCTAAGCTCGTGTTTCCTCCTTTTTACCATCATAAATCATGAAAAGTACTCAAATTTTAGCATTAACTCCATCTTTAAAAAAATTAAAAATTTGTTTAAATGAAGATAATAATACTTTGTAAATATTCCTTAAAGTTTCTCTCCTAATTTTTAATGAAAAATGATAATAATCCTTATTTAAAATACTAATATGTGGTAATGATCCTTAATTAAAATATTGAAAATTTAAGAAATTCAATAAATTTAAAAATACAATGATCGAACTAATTTTACTTAATTTTTATTATTTTTCATAGTTGTTAATAAACATTTGAAGTGGTAGAGATGCATAATGGCTAAGTCTGCACCTATGTTGTAAGAGAATTAAGTAGAGATGGGAATGTATCCACTAAAAGTTGTATGATAATGATACTATGTTGTGTTGAAAATAGATTCTTTGTAACATTGTTTATGTTTGTGACAAATTGTTGAATTGCGTAAGAATATTGGTATTGAGATCTCAACATATGGTGCAAACATACAAAGGAGGTCGTGGGAGGAGATGGCGATGTAGTCTGCAAACCAAGAAATGAGACATGACTAATTGACACACTTGTTGGAGGATAATTGTAAAGAGGATAATAAGTTTTGTGTAAGGTATATAAATTGTTAATGCACATTAACTTGCAAATGAAAAATATACTCCACACTTTAACAATGATTAAAAATTATAAACTTATAAACTAAAATCAAAGTAAAGTATTCTTAAATATTTTAAATTCAATCTTTATTTTTTTTCATACTCAACAATAAACATCTAAACAAAATACTAACAAGAGAGTAATACAAACTTATGAACTAACAACAAAATGAATAATTTATCGTGAAAAATACATTTTAATTCAATTTTTATTAAGGGTTTTTCTAACTTTTTACCATTTACTAAGTCTAACTAAGAATAAATTTGTTTCCCACAAAAATTGCAATTTCAATTCAAAAATAAGAATGGAAATCACATTCATTTACAACACATTACATAGATATGCTTTTAAAGCATTCAAATATAAACATTTAAATGGATCCTTAAGAGATTCAAAATAAATGTTCTACAATGGGTCAAGATTTTAAAAAATCTTAAATCTTGACTATCTTCTCCGCTTTTTGTTTTGTTTACCTTGGTCCATTATCTTAGTGATGGATCTACAACCACGATGTGTAAGTCAGTGCCCAAAGACCCATTATACACCAAAGGAACTTGATCCTTACATGAATCAGAGAACTTTCAATTTCATGGGATGAGTCTTCATTCCTCCTAGTGAAATATCAATAACTACCATAGTCCTTGGAGAAGAGAAATCCAAAGATTGCACACTCATTTCATAGATCTTTGTTGACTTTCTCAACCTCATTAGTGGGAAAATATTCCTTAATCTCTTGTTCTTTATCCTTCGAGAACGGAGGATCATATTTTTCCCACTTTTAGATGTAAAAAAAATCCCCCTTTTTCTTTCCATAAAGGCTTCTTGGTTGTCGTTGAGTTTTTTGAAGGTGGCCTCTTCAATGGTAGTGCTGACACTCGAAAATTGTATTTTTATAATTCAAACTCTAAATGAATTTGCAGTTTCCATGTTTCCATGTTTCAACACCATTTTGTTTGGAAGACCTTTGGTAAGGTTAATCTCTACACAAATATGAGCATATGTGAACAAAACTTGTCGGGTCCTCTCCTGGTCATACTTTAAAAATATGCCCAAAATATTCCCAATATCTTGTAACAATGTATGGTGCCAAAATGGGAGAGACATATTCGGGAGCAGCACCAAGACCAACATTTGGGATACCATCATGGTAGTGGGATCAAACTCCATAAAACACAGAGTAATATAGAGCTCCGCACTTCTTGTCTCCAAAAGAAGGTCCCTCATCAAATATTTTCTTGTAATCCTCTTGAGAATAGAATCGTACTAGAAAGAAACCTTCGGAGCTAAAAACTATCTCGCATTTTTTGGTCCAGTTAAAATATATCCATTGGTGTAGACCTCTTGATCATGGCCAAAAACCACTAAATTTACACATGATTGCTTTGTATTGAAGTGTTCTAAAAAACTCATTTACTTTTGAAATCTTGATCTCCAAAGTTGGCACCTTGTCCAAATGATCAATAATATATGGATTTGGTAGAATTGACATGTGTGCTAATGAAAGAGATGATTTGAATCCAACTACATCCTTATAAGAAAATGGAATATGGAAGAAGGTAAGCCAAAACCCATTGCCACCCCTATTGTAACTACGAGACCATATGTATGGTAGAGTCCTTATAAATGTTGTAATTAGACAAATCGAGAACATAATTTAATTGCTTACCACATAAAGTAATCATTGTAAATCTCCAGGGATCCCTAATTTGTCCATAAGATTTTGCTTGAGAATAATAATATAGTTTTAATTGTTTTCATTGAAATGATTGACTTCCCATGTAACCAAGCATATCATGAAAAAAAATCTCACGTGGCAGGGGATCACCACTTATTATTATTATTATTGTTTACAATTTATTTTAATTATATTAAAGTGGTGTTTTTTTTAATTATTGATTTATTTATGTAAGGTAATTTTTTTTTGGGTATTTTTACCGTGTATGTGTAATACTAGACTTAAAACCCAAGCCTTCATGGGATGAAACCCCAAGGGAAAAAAGGAAAAAGGAGGAGAAGGGAAGCGAGAAAGAGAGGAAATTTGAAAATAATGAAATAGTAGAAATTGAGCTTTTTTTTATGAGGGAAAATAAGAGATTATAATTAAAATAATAGAAATTTGCTCACACTCATGAGGATCGAGACAAGTGACCTTATTTTATCCCTGAATATTTTTTTTTTAATTTATTTTGAAAATTTTTCCTTGCTTTTATTTGGTTGCTCAAGAAACTCAACTCCAAAGTCAGAGCTAAAAAGGAATCTAAAGTCGATGCTAAAAAGGAAGTTGAACTAGGTGCTAGAAATAAAGTTAGACCTGACGCTAAAACAAAATATATTCCTGGTGCTAAAAACGAAGCCATCAACATCAATTTTAGCTAAAGTAGGTGCTAAAAAGGAAGTTAAAATCGACCTAAAATGGAAGGTAGAATTGGAGCTCAAAAGGAAGCTAAACCTGGTGGTAAAAAGGAAGCTATTAGGTGTTAAAAAGGAAGCTAATTCCTAGTGCTGAAATTGAAGTTATTCTTTGCGTTAAAAAGGAAGTTATTCCCAACGTTAAAAGGGAAACTATTAATGTTGAATTTAGCTCCAATAGGTGCTAAAAGGGAAGCCAAAACATCTGCTAAAATGGAAGCTACAGTTCATGCTAAAAGGGAAGTTGTTCCTGGCGCTAAAGTTGATGCTAATAGTGTCAACATTTGTTCCAATTTTAGCACCAACCTATGAAATTTTGACAAATTTAAAAAACTAAAAGGGTTAATGGAAGCTAAAAAGGAAGCTAATGATAAGGCTTTGTTGTAGTGATCAAATTTTTGTAAGGAATAATGAGGGGCAATCTATTTCTTTGTAGAGATAAAATTAAGATCATATTGTTATTCTAAAGCAAAAACTCCGGAACAAAATAGGGATCCCTAGAGATTTACAATGATTACTTTGTGTGGGTAAGCAATTGAAATATTTACTTAGTTTGTCCAATTACAATATATATAGGGGTAGTACCATACATTTGGTCTTGTGGCTACAAGGGGGGGTAGTGGGTTTTGTCTTACCTTCCTCCATATTCCATTTTCTTATAAGGATGTAGTTGGATCCAAGACATCTACTTCATTAATGCAAAAACCAGTTTTACTGAATCCTTATATTGTTGATTAATTAGACAGGGTGTGTCATGTCCCAAATTTTGCATTGGGTCATAATGGCCTAGTCATGTTTTCCATATTCATGAGAGTTTATCAAATTGATGCCAAGGAAGAAAATTACTAGTTTCCTAGGTCGGGGGTGGAAGCTTTGGGATTTGGAATAAGGGGGATAATAAATGATGTTTGAACATTAGGATGCCATAAATATTTAATAAAGGAGCTAAATAAATAAATACAATGGAAAAATCAAAGTAGCAATTGATCATGAAGACACATGGAGGATGTGGGACGCACACAAGCTAGATTTTCTATGCCACATGGCATCCTCCCCTTCTCATTTCAAATCCATAAGAAGCCCAAGGGTCTTGGGATGAGTTGGAAGGTCAATATGCTTGGCATGAATCAATTAAGGTCGAATTGGAGTGGAAGAGTAACTCCCATGGAAGAGGAAGAGGCATTTTGAAGCTAGTGAGACACTTGGACTAGATTCCCTAACTCTATGACAAAAATGATGAAGATGTTATGACACCTATGACACAAACCAGATATGAAGGCTGACATCTGACATACATGACATGTCACGGATAAAAATAGCTCCAAGAGGGCGCTCAAGGGAGTTAGGGCAGCTAAGATGCTTCCTCGTGTTATTTGGTGGAAGTGGGAGACTAGGAATTGTTGTACAAGTGGCATTCTTTGGAATCTCTTCCCAACTAGAGTTGGAATGCATCTATTGGAAGGAATTCGACCCATAGAGAGCTTGTAAAAATTATAAATGTCAAGAACAAAGAATGTAGGAAACTTTTGATCATTTGAGAAATTTACATTTGCGAAGAGAGAGAGAGAGCTAATGGATGACTAGTTTCTCACCTTAACCAATTTCGAGGGTGAAAGATTCCCATCAAAGTTGGTGTGTGTAAAGGCCATTCAGGTCTTTCATGGAGATTTAATGGAGTCATAAGTTACAGGTGCAAGCTACAGGGCATCTCGTGGACACTTCAAGACCGGCTTATTCTTTCATCTATTCCAAGTTTTCTCATCATATTCTTGCTCTATGGATTGAGGCACACTTTGTGAGCTATTTATCTCTTTCGGGGAGATTATAATTCCCAACTATATTATATTCTGATGTAAATGATTTCTATTTCAATTTCATAAGACTCTCAGGTCGAAATACCAAAATATTTAATGTAAAAATGTTAAACAATGAAGAAACAATGCCATTTCCCCACTACCTTGTTGTGAACCAATGTAATGTTGATGGATTCGAATGGATAACTAAACTATTGATGGTTTATGGATGAATGGACTGTTATTTTTGTATTATATGATTTTAATGTTCATTTCATACGCATTTGGAACCATTTTATTGAGTTTCATAGCATTTGGAGAAGATTTCCTATCATTTCCCCCAAGGTTGAAACTAGTCTTTTTGCAGCTGACTTAAGGGAGTTACAGGAGGCATTAAAAGTTGAGTGGTGATGCATATGAGTTCATGTTTATTTCATTTATATTTCCCCTGATTCCATTCAGAAATTCGAGTTGGATTGAGTGCATTTGGAAAGTCATTTTCATCATCCACCCCTAGGGGATTTGAACCACAAGTTGCTCGTAAAACTCCACACATTGACCAGATTGCCAAAGTGGGTTTCAGAAGTCATTTCATGGTTGAAAGACACATGTAAACACCATTTTTATGTATTAACATCATTCATACACCTTCTTGTACAATTTGAGAGCATTTGGATCTATTTGGAGCCATCTACCATTGGGGGTTTGAGCGTCAAAATTACTAATAAATTCCCCAAGTTCTCTTGGATACCTATTCAACCCCAAAACCACATCCAATGATGCAAATATAATTTAATTAATTTATTATAAAATATACAAGTCTCCTACCAACCATTAGTGGAGGTTGTACAGTGTTTGGAAGAGATTTGTTCCAGGACCTTTGGGGGATTTCCACCTCCCAAATTGACTAGTCTTGTCCCAAAACTTCTTCCCTTGCAAATTACAGACCATGGTTGGTTATATTAGTTAATTAAATGTTTTATAGATGTGTTAATGTGTCTCATCACCCCTCATGACCTTTCTCACTGAGTTTGAAAGTAATTGGAGGAATTTGGAATCAGTTGTACCCATGTACCTAGAGTTGAAACATGGTTAATTTGAGCATATTGGGAAAATTATTTAACAAGGGAAATTACAGTGGTATCAGAGCATGATCTTGGCACCTAATGTGGTCTGATATTTATGAGGACAAGAAGTCAGGGACCACCATTACATATTGAAACCAAAAGTGCTTTTGTTGAAGAGGAAACTATGACTAGGGATGAAAAGGGAACCTCATATGATGGCGAGGAGCATATAAAAATAATGGAACCTATATTTGAATACATGACCAAGAATCTTATTAACGGATTCAAATTGTTGGCTATCCAAATTGGAAGAAAATATATTGATCTTAAGAAAACCAAGGGGGGAAATGCATCAGCTTGCTTGAAGGAGAAAAAGGAGGAGACCCATGAACCACCTAGTTCTGAAATAGGTGAAGTAGAAGAAGTAGCACATGAAGAGGATCGATAGTCACTACCAATTGACTTTTAAGAAGATGAAGAGACATCACATGAGTATGAAGAAGTTTCTATTGAAGATATTGAAGATCATTTCCAGACACATTCTACCTTGGAAATGAAACAAAGTGCATCTACTGATGGATGCTTGAAGTATGAAGACGTACCTACTGATGGGTGCTCACAACTCTATGTTGGTGACATATTTATCACTTTTGAAAGTTTTGTTGCAAGCCAAACTTCCATTAAACATGAAAATGAAGACCCATACATGTTGGAGGAAATTCATCCAACACTGGGGTGAATAGATTTATGATTGGAGAATATATATTTTTTTCCAGCCACATACTTTGTTATATCTTTATGATTCTCTCATTCATGGATGTATGGGTGAGACTTCTTTGAGTCATTTGAAGTCTCCTTGTTTTTCTTTGCTCATTATTTGGTTCATATTTTAGTGGAGATTCTTCATTCACTTCTTGGATGAAAGAATACATGGCTGTATATTTTGATGCATATCAAATCCTTTTGGAGCAACATTATAGGACATGGGATCCTCACCTATGTCATTGGAGCAGATTTGATTGGTCACTTGAAGCTTTTATGCACTTGGAAAATGGTGGTCTACTTACTTGGAGGTATGAGCACTTTCATGATTTTTTGATGAGGCGCCTCCTTGATGTACATTTTTATTATGTTGTTATGTACTTTGATTATATATATTATGTACTCATGATGTTTGGTAGAATTCATACAAGAAAATGGGATCCCATAATTCTCTTTCCTAATGGTATGGGTTGGAAAGCACTCTTAAATGTTGGTGTGCAATACAAGAAATGGGACCCTGGGATAGTTTTTAGTCCCATTGATTTCAATTTTTTTGGGAAACAAGCAGTATGTGAGATGGATTCCCCACTTAATAAAGTGGTTTTAATCAGAGTAGTGAAGCGGCAAGCATGGTGGTTCCTCTCTAAAATATTCATGGAATCTCAAAGACTCAAAGTTGGGAAACTCAGTGGCAACTTCAAAGAATCATACAGAAAGCAGGTTCTTCAACACCCATGTTTGAAATTGCTTGAGGAGGATAAGCAATATTGGGAAGGGAGGATTTGTCATGTCCCAAATTTTGCATTGGGTCATAATGGCCTGATCACATTTTCTATATTCATGAGAGTTTGTCAAATTGATGCTAAGGGTCAAATAATTACCAAGGAAGAAAATTACTAGTTTCCTAGGTTGGGGGTGGAAGCTTTGGGATTTGGAATAAGGGAGACAATAAATGATGTTTGAAAATCAGAATGGCATAGATATTTAATAAATGAGCTAAATAAATAAATACAACGTAAAATTAAAGTGGCAATTGATCATGAAGACACATGGAGGATGTGGGACCCACACAAGCTAGATTTTTTGTGCCACATGGCATCCTCCTCTTGTCATTTCAAATCTATAAGAAGCCCAAGGGTATTGGGATGAGTTGGAAGGTCAATATACTTGGAATGATTCAATTAAGGTCGAATTGGAGTGGAATAGTAACTCCCATGGAAGAGAAAGAAGCATTTTGGAGCTAGTGAGACACTTGGACTAGATTCCCTAGCTCTATGACAATAATGATGAATATGCTATGACACAAATAAGATTTGAATGTTGACATCTGACATATATGACATGTCAGGGATAAAATAAGCTATAAGAGGATGCTCAAGGGAGTTAGGGCAGCTAATATGCTTCTGCATGTGATTTGGAGGAAGTGGGAGCCTACGAATTGTTGTACAAGTGGCATTCTTTGGAATTTGTTCCCAACTATAGTTGGAATGCATCTCTTGGAAGGAATTTGACCCATAGAGAGATTGGAAACTTTATAAATGTCAAGAACAAAGACTGAAGGTATCTTTTTATCATTTGAGAAATTTGCATTTGTGAAGAGAGAGAGTTAGCAAATGACTAGTTTCTTGCCTTAGCCAATTTCGAGGGTGAAAGATTCCCATCCAAGTTGGTGTGAGGAAAGGCCATTCAGGTCTTTCATGGAGCTTTAATGGAGTCATAATTTATAGGTGCAAGCTACAGGGCAACTCGTCGACACTTCGAGATCAACTTGTTCTTTCATCTATTCCAAGTTTTCTCATCATATTCTTGCTATATGGATTGAGGCGCACTTGGTGAGCTATTGATCTCTTTGGGGAAGCTTCTAATGCACCATTATTTTATGTTCTGATGTAAATGATATGTATTTCAAGTTTAGAAGACTCTCAGGTTGAAATACCAAAATATTTCATGTAAAAATGTTAAACAATGAAGAAATAGTGCCATTTCCCCACTACCTTGTTGTGAACCAATGTAATGTTGATGGATTCGAATGGATAAGTAAAATACTGATGGTTTATGGATGAATGGACTGCTATTGATGTATTATATGAGTTTAATGTTCAGTACATAAGCATTTGGAGTCATTTTGTTGAGTTTCATAACATTTGGAGAAGATTGCCTATCATTTCCCCTAAGGTTGAAACTAGTCTTTTTGCATTTGATTTGCTTATAATCTTATCTAACATCCCTATGCAAATTATAAATTGCAATTTCTAATGTTAATTCTTAGCCTATGTCCAAAGAGGCTATAACCTATGCTATCAACAAAATCTAGGAGAGACGTGTGCCATGTAGTGTAAGGATTGGGAGTTAGTTGTTCTAGTTTTAGTCCACTTCAATAGGAGTGATTGGGGTCCCTTGTTTTCCCTTAGTTTGGGTTGTTTCCTTTGAATCATTTTCATCAACTTTTGTAGCTTGGTAAGCACCCCTGTACTCCTCTACATTTTCCTCCTTTGTTGCTAGTTTAATTTCCTAGATGGGATTGATAAACTCATATTTGGAGTCTAGGTGGTCAATCCTTTGTCTCATGAGATCCTATTAACACCCTCCTTTAGGTCTCTGCTCAATTTCACATGCAACAATTTCCTTTATACGCTAGAATAAATCCATAATGTTATTGTAGTTAGACTCTCGACTCTTGGAGAAACAAATATTTAATATGAGATGTTGAATTCCCTCATCTACCTTAACATTAGAGGTCCTACCTCCCTCTTTCCTAACCTTGTATTTCATCTCAGTTTCCTCATTATGGATAGTTGGAGAGTGTTTGGATCAATGATTTGGTAGGTTGAAACTATAATTGTTACATCCTTAATCCTCCTATTGCATAGAGGAGGTCATCTTTCTACATCTAGTCATCTCTTGGCAATTTGCGCCTTCTTTCATCCTTCTAAATCAACTGATAAGTGCCATTTTCCATTCTAATGAGTGGTGTGAGTTACCAGAGAGGAGATATTAGCAAACCACTTGCATTACGCATCGAAACAAGCTCCAATATTGTACAAAACTATAATAAACCATCCAAACACCTTCTTTCATACTCTGATATGAGCCTCTAATGGATGGAATGTGAGTTATCGGAGAGGAAGTCTCAACAAACCATTAATGCTCAACATTGGAACAAGCTCCAATGTTGTCCAACATTCTAATGAATTTTCCAAACACATTCTTTCATACTTTGAGCCTCGTCCTATCACCTTACCTCCCACCATGGTAAATGGTTGTAATCATAGGAGACCTTTTGTAATGAAAACCATAATACCCTCCCCTTGTATCAAATGTTGTCATAAACCTTTGTATGACATGATCTTGCAATGTTTAGACCCCCCCTTGACACTTACTTACAACTTCAACTTGTGGTGTGAGTTCTTCTATATACATGACAACGTCCATTGTTTCTAACAATGACACCCCATCTCAGAGAAATTTTACGATATATTAGTGGGTGTATTTTAATATTGTTTTCAAAAATACAATTGAGAACGCTATAATTAGAATCAATTTTAGTAGATGATTAAATGTTTAAACTATACACATATTAATATGCAACCTGTAATTTAATATTATTATAATAATGTCTAGTATTTTTATTAGATAATTAGCCTAGCGGGTTAATTTGAGTGGCCGAGTGTTGTGAATTGCAATTAGGAGGTCATGGGGTCAAGGCATCCCTCGATATCTCGACTAGGTTAGGCTACTGGAATCGTAATTAGTCAATTTAACTTGGATAACATCCTCAAAATGAAGTGAAGAAGGCTAAACATTCTATGATTTTTTTTTCCTTCCGGGTTGTCATCACTAAATCCTTCAAACAACCTTTATCAAAATTGTGATTTTATATTTTAAACTTAGATATGGATCCAACACCCACAAATACCTTTAATGTGAAATTGTCCAATGTTAACATATGATATTTACAATTGGGGAGGCAGGGGGGTCGGGATGCTTTTTCCCCGAATGGAAATCAGGAATTGTCCTTCTCATGGGGACTTGGACTCGAGTCAAACAATACGGCGGAGGCTCTGGCCCTCTGGCAGGGTCTCATTCTTGCCAAAGATTAGGGCATCAGAGACATAGTAGTGATTGACGACTCTATACTTGTTATATAAGCTCTCAATTCTAGCAGCCCCCCCAAGGATTTGAAGATTCGACAGTTGCTTAAGACGATCCAAAGTTTCGCCACCTTCTTTCATAATTTCGAAGCTTACCATGTTCTTTGGAAATATAACATTCTGGCTGACTTAGCAGCAAATCAGGCCTCTTCTTTAGGTCAGGGTATTCTCGAGTGGAATGGTCACAGGAATATTTGTTATATCCCTTAATATTGTAATCCCCCACCGTCACATGACCAATAACCTAGGTCTGCAGGGACCATTTGTGTGGACCTCCACATGGTTTATTCTTGTTATTATTGTGTGTCCCATCCAATCTTGTGGCACGCGTGGGGTATCTGAGCCACCGCGTGGTGGAATACATGCACCACGAATAGGGTTTAATGAATTGAAGAGGTAACCTCTCCGACCCTGGACCTTGTTCGCTCCAACCTCTGTCACCCTGACCTTGTATGCCTTTGGCTCTGTTCTCACGGAGAACTCCTGTACATCCGCATCCCCTGGAATAATGGTGCGCGATGACCCTGGCTATTTACAAGGTGGTGAAAGGTTCCTGCTCCATCATCTTTGGGTAATTTGCAAGCTTGCTGCATTCTCATACTCAACCAACTCTCTGCTCCTCTCTGCAATCATGGACTCCCCTTCGGAATTATCTGCCTCCTCTTCACTTGCTCTGCACGTTGAAGATGACATTAGGGACATCAAGCATAAGTTGAAAAATATGAATCGCCTTCTGCAACATATGGACATGGAGGGCGGCCGCCGTTTGGAGAATGTGGACCAGGACATGATGCAGCTGAGAAAGGAATTTGAACTCGGGATCCAAAAGACGAAACAGGTGTTTATCAAGTTTTTGGTAGAACTAGAAGTTAAGGTATAAAGAATGGAATTGAAAGTGGCGAGGCTGGAAGTGGAGCCGCGTCCCGGACCCTCCTCGCGCCATGGAGAAAACACCCGCTGAAACATGTATTTTCGGAATTTTGATATATCTGTCTGCTGTAGTTGTTATGTTTAAAGTATCTCCTTTGTAAAGTTTTGAATACCAGTCTATTTTATGTTTAAAGTTTTGAATACTGGTCTATTTAGGTTGTGTTGTGAACTTGGTTTGCCGCTTCCGCAAGGGCACTGGATTTTACTGCTTCCATAAGGGCTATGTAAGGAATTTAGTTTGTCGCTTCCTCAAGGGCATCTGAATTGTGTGGACCTTTACAGTGGTTATACCACTGCCACTTAATATAACCATTTTTGTTTTAAAAAAAAACATATGATATTTACAATTCCATCAATACAAAATATTTATGCTAGGATTTCATAGAGAAAATGTCAATTTATTGACTATTATGAACATATACTTTATAATAGTATAGTTTTTCAATTATGACAAAATAAATAAAATAAAAAATGTCAATTTTCCTTTCCATTATTTTAAAAGCAAAAGCAAATAATTCACAAGATATTTAAATTATAAATATAATAAATATTTATATATTTAACTCATAAAATAAAATAAAAATTAAAAATACAAACATAAACATGAACACAAACACAAACAAAGAAAAATTTATTGATATCAAACTCTCCCAACTCACTTAACATTATTTCTTCACAAAGCACCATTTTTCTCTCCAAATTATATACCACATTTTATAATATTGTTTAAAAAATTGAAAATTATTGGCGAAATTGCTTCAGTTTGGGTCATTAATATACATAATTAAACACATGCCATGTGATAAAGTGGAAACTTGCTCAAATGCTCATATAAAAAAGAGGATTTTCGAGTACATGCCATAAGTCCTATCCATTATCCACTTTGGTCAATGATGGTAAATTTCCATTGTGTCATTGACTTATCAATGCATTATAACTATGTGTCAATGAATTTTTTTATTTCAGAAGAAAAATAGCTTGACCTTGATATTCATGAGAATGAAAGGAAATGGTTACATAACTGTGAAATCAAAAGTATCAAATTTATAGCTTATCAACTACAAATAGTCCAGAAGCAAAAAGACTGCCATTCTCGAGGGAGAGAACCATACATGTCCAACGAGAAAGCAAGAATAACCCAAACTGTTTATCCAAGGAGGCACTCGGGGGATCGACTAAACATAAAGGGATGTCCTTCATCAAAGGAAATATAAGACATATGAATTCATCCATCAATTCCAAGAGGCATGCATAAAGGTCATGAGTTTAAACTTCTTTAGTGAGATTCTAGAAGAGTTAAATCTCACCTCTCCCAATAATACTGCCTTCATAGAATTCTATGAAGGATAAGAGACCAGAGGCCATAGAGAGTGCCTCCTTGGACAAATAGTCTGCCTTCTTATTGTGTTCCTGGTAGACATGTTGGAACTCAAGTGAGAGAAAGGAGGCTTTCAATACAAAGATGTTGTCACACCAGTAGACCATGTCAAGAGTTGAGAGGGAAGCCTTCTCATTTTCCATGTCGATAACTACAAAAGAATCCCCGAACACATGGAGAGTGGGGATCCCAATAGCAGCTACGAAGTACAGTAAAGCCCAATGTGCAAGTAATTCCGCCCTAGAGTTTATTGTTGAGACCGCAACCCATTTTGATACTCAAAGAGTGAGACTGACTGATTCCAATAAAAATACATGCTCCACTGATCTCAAGAGTTGTTGCCCCATCAAAAAAACCATGGGGATATCTAAGCTCTTGCATATTCCCAACAATCCTCGACTTTTTTTCCTTACAGCTCGCACGATACGATTGAACCTGTGCCATGATCCTATTACAGGTAGAGATCATATCTATTTTCCTATCTTCAAAAATAGAGAGATGCAAGAAATCCATATATTCCATATGAGAAAAAGGGGAAGATGAGTGCGATATTGTTGATACCAAACCTCTGTATTTTATGGGATAGTTGCATTGATCCAAGAAAGATGCATACCATAATTTCTACCTAGAAGATCTATAATACTCCTAATAAAGGAGCAAACCATAAAAATACGGTTTATAGATTCCTCACTATCCTTGCATAAACAACATCTGCTCGGTCCCGAACAACCCTTATTTATTAAGTTATCTCAAGTATTGATACGATTCTCCATGGTGACCTAAAGAAATCATTTAAGTTTCAAAGGGATGTCACAGTTCCAAACCCTAAAAAGGATGTTGTTAGGAGATAGTGGCAAGTTTGAAGAGACGATGAGGTCGTACGCTAGACTGGCTATAACCTCTCCATTTTTTGAGTTGTGCATCCACAATAAAGAGTCTTGTATCTCTTTTAATATGATCCCCCCACGAGACAGTCCAATAATGTAACAAGTCCATTCGTCCTTTCAAACACCTCCCAAATCCAGGCCCTTTGTTGTTAACCAATAAGATAGCTTACCGGAGCCACCAAATGTGTTCTGAGCATCGAGAGAACAAATGTCATAGTCCATTAAATAAGCCTGAAGATCTTATGAGAGGATGTAGGACGAATTATGTCCTGCAATTGGGTCAATACCTAGTCTGATCCTACTTCCACTTCCCACTTTCCAGCCCAGTTTCCTGCTAATCCATGAGAGGGATTTGACAAATCCATTTCAGAAATAGGAGGTACCCCTTATAGAGTACCGTTGTTTTCATAGACAATCATCTAAGGAAAGGTATGTGAGGTATTTTCTGCTGATAATTTGCTTCCAGATTCCCAAACCTTTTAGTACCATCGATAGGCTCGTTAATCTAAGAGAAATACATAACCGTTCCAAGTTTTTAATGTTCGAGCCTCCATAATCCAGTGGCCCAGAGATGGTATGCCAGTCAACCAGATGCATCCTGTTCCTACAATCAGTACTTCCCCAAAGAAAAGCAAACATGCATTGTCGAAGACGATTTAGTATGGACTTAGGAAATCTAGCCAATGCAAACCAATACATCGGTATACCAGTCAGAACAACCCTGATAAGTATGAATCTGCCCCCCAAGTAAAGGAGTCTGTAGGACTAGAAACTAATCCTTTTCTCAAAACTCTTAATAATCCACCTTTGTTCATTAATGCCATAACCCAGAGGTTTAAGACGATAACCCAAGTACTTGAAACCTACATCAATAGGTTCCATTTTGTAGGGTATAAATGTTGAGATGCAGTCCCTAACCCTTTCATCAATTGAATTGTAAAGGATATAGGATTTTTTCATACTAATACATATACCTGATGTCGAGCAAAAGATGTTCAGAGTATCATCAAAGGCATGCCATTCTTCCAGAGTCCCAATACCAAATAGAACCACATCATTGACAAAGAGTAACTGAGATACTGCAAGTAAGGAGGAGACTTCGATACCTTTAATTTCTTCTTTCTTTTAAGCATTCTTTATAAGGAGACTGAGTCCTTCAATCACCAGGAGGAAGAGAAGGGGAGAAAGGGGGCATCCCTGGTGAATTCTATGGGAGGAAACAAAGAAACCTGTTAGTGTGCCATTGATCAGATCAAAAAAATTTAAGGAACTGACACAACCCATGATCCAGTTTACCCCATCCACTAGGAATCCAATTTGTAATGGTATAAGCCTTAGAAATGTCCAGTTAACTCTGTTAAAAGCTTTGACAAGATCCAGTTTGAGAACCAAAGCTTTCATCTTTTTAGTTTTGATGGACTGAAGTATTTCCTGAGTGATACCCACCGGTTTGAGGATTTGCATATTTTTGAGGAATTTTAAATGTTTAGCTGAAAGGGCCTTATCCAAGAAAGGATTTAGGCAGTTGGCCGCTATATTTGAGATAAGTTTATAGATCAAGTTGCATAGAGAAATAGGTCAAAATTCTGCAAACGTGTGAGGATTTTCACACTAGGGGATAAGAGTAAAAAAAGTAGAATTTATGGACTTGATAACCTTACCCTCTATTTGTGACAGTTCAACAGCTCTAAGTATATCCTTAACGACTAAGTCAAAGAACCAGTGAAAGAATTCAACAGGCCATCCATTGGGGCCAGGGCTCCTATCCCTTTTAAATCCTTTTAACGCACCTTCAACTTCAGCTAATCTGACCTTTGATGTGAAGATACCAGCATCCACCTCCAAGATGAAAGAAGGAAATAACTTAATAACCTTCAATTGATCCCCTATGTTAGTCTTCCCATCATCTTCCAACATCTCCGACAAGTGTTTTTACCCCATGCATCTGAGTTGGTTTTCCTCATCCACCATCATACCATTTTCATTCTGTAGAGCCCAAATATCATTGAAGTTTCTATGAGCTTATGCAAAACCGTGGAAGAATTTTGTGTTTGCATCCCCCTGCTCAATCCAGTTTATTCTGCTTTTAAATTTCAATGTTAGAACTTCATGGGTTAAATACTTCTCCTTACGACCTTTCAGAGATGTTAAATCACAACTGCGGCCTCAGAGAGAATTCCAGAGGGACATGATGAAAGGAGGGAATAGATCTCCTTGTCAATTTCGGCCAACAAACTGCTTCTTTTGAAATTCTACTTCTTTTCCTAGTCCTTTACAACAATTTTGAGCCTTTTGAGTTTATAAACAAGACGAGACATATCATCATAATCAAGAGATCAAGGCTCAGTAATCAAATTTGAACTAACAACCAGTGAGAACTCTTCATTTAAAATCCAAGCACAGTTGAATTTAAAGGGGTAAATGTACGATGAGGTGAAAGTATCCCACTCCATATAGACTGGATAGTGGCCAGATATCTTAGAGGGATGTGACTAGGCTCTATATTTGTGAAGGTGAGGCAAGAGAGAGTCCAAGGCTAAAAAATTGCCAATCCTTTTACTGATTCCCTCTGCACCCACACACCCATTTCCCCAAGTAGGGCGATAACATAAAGGAGCCAAATCCACCAAATTTGCATCAGCCAACAAATGTGAGAAAAAAGGAGCCAAGGGGTCCAAGTGGGCTTTACTTCCCCAAATCTTTGCATCATTAAGGCTAAAATTTAAGTCTCCAGCAATAATAAAATTAGGTAAGTCAAAAATACCTCCAACCACAGCATTGTTCCATAACACTTCTCTGTTCGAATACGACCCATAGCAATTAAGGATAGAGAATTCCATGAGAGATCCTCTGAACCTAGCCTTAACCAGAATACCAGCACATGAGACAAAATATTTACAATGAGCAGACAGTGGGTTCCACCCTGTTAAGAGGCCTCCTGAGAGGCCCTCCAAATCGGTGGCACATAATTCCCAACCAGAAAAGAGTTTCACAAAGGAAAGGAACACCTGTAGGTGTTCACACATCATTTCTTGTTGGAGGATCATATTTGGAGCGATGTCTGAGAAAAGAGACCAAAGGGATTTTTGTTTTGTAATCCCTCCAAAACCACGAAGGTTCAAAGAAAGAAGTTTCATAAGGAACCAACCCCAGAGGGTGACACTACTCTAAGCACCCGAGGAGGAGACATACATAGAGATGAGGATGACGAAGCCCTAGTTGCATTTTTTATCCTTATAGATAGGGAGTATAAGGTACATAAGACTCCTCATTCCCTACAGGGCATGTGGAGTTTTTTTCCCTCAATTTTCGAATCATCAAATTTTTGAATCTAATCGAATCCAAGGGTAGGGTAGAGGGCGACAGAGGAGATTTGTTCGAGAAAATTGAAAGGGATTTCATACGGGAAGGATCAGCAAATGCAGGAGAGTTTCTCGGTCCGACAAGGTGAACGCCAGCATGGGATGGTGAGGAAGGAGCTTTTGTAAGAGGAGGAAAGTCTTCATAGCTGAAGTAGGGTGTCGCAACAATGGGCAACAAAGGTAAGGGAGATAGGTGTTCAATTGAAGGCGAGGGAGTAGCAGGATTCAACTTCGAAGCAAGGGTGGAATATTTAGACAAAGGGATGGGTATAACAATCAAATCTGAGCTCACCATACATGGGCCCTCTGAGGATACACACCGATTCAATCTTGCTGCATAATTACAATTCTCAACATCTTGTATAAAGAGAAGCTCACCGTCATTTAAGTCTTCATAGTTAGTAGGAGAGAAAGACTTATACATACCTTCAGGAGACGATGAAAGGAAAAACTCAACAGAGGGAGGAATATCCACCAAAGAGCATAGGGGAGGAGAAATACACTCCTTACTTTCAGGCCTCGATGAGTTATGTAGGAGAGAGAGGCAAGTGCGATGGAGGTGGCCAATATCATGACATAAATTGCAATGAAATAGAACCTTATGATATTCCAGTCTTTGGCAGATTATCAAGTCATTGCATATGATCTCAATCTTCGCAAGAAGCTCGTTTGAAACATCCATCTCAACCAGTACTTTTTCCATTCCTTTGTTGAATATCAGCTAGAAATCATCCTCAACCGCAACGAAACGTACCAATGAGTTGACAATCGCCATTAAAAATTTTATGTTCCAAAGAGGGAAAGGAAGAACAGGGAGAAGAACCCAGTGGTGCCTTTTCACCACCCGCTCTCGAAGAGGATCAAATCTGGTGTGCCACCTACTCAGAACCAGTGACCCTATTCGAATGGTCCAAGGAGAGCTAAGTATTAATGTAGCATATTTGTCCTCAAGGAATACAAAAACTAGCCAACGATTCGCTAGTAAGCCGATAGTCGATACATAGTTGAGGAGTGGATTCCAGTGAATAGTAGACCACTCCATCCACTCCTTTTTGTTTAAAGTGCAGTACTCCAGTCAGCCCACCAGATCTCTATAGTAGAGCGACTTCACCTTTTCCATATACACATCTATGCCCAAGATGTAGTTGCACTTTTCCACCAGGGATTTGACTACTTTTGTGTGCCTATGAACGTGCAAAGATGAAGAGTTGTCATGCAGCGAGATATGTGGTACACCACTCGAGCAAGAAGTTGCACTCACTAGGGGGGGCCAATAAATCGGTACCCCAACCAGGATAAGACCGACAGATAACTCAGCCAAGCAGTCAGGAGACCTTAAGGGTAAAAACCCAACCCAAGGTTAGAGGGGTCCAAGGAAAGGTAACAAAGAACCTAAGACAAAACCCTCAGAGAAACTCGCTTCCCATCCATAGAAGATAAACCCAGGAAGAAGACATCGAGAAAAGATCCCATGTTCCCAGCTAAAGTCAGAGGAATTGACACTCAAAAGGTGTGACATCAAGCCAGAATGGGGTGATAAACCCTACCCACAAGTGCCAGTAGAGATACAAAGGGGACAAACCCCTCCCTAGGCTTAGAGGTAGCCGCAGGAAGAAAGCAACAAAAATCAAACCCTACCAAGGGTTAGAGGCTTCCAAGACTGAAAGCTATGAGAAAGCCACTCCCCAGCCACTTAAAATAAATGATAGAAGAAATCACCAAAAAAACAAACGCCAACAAATGGGGTAAATGAAAAAAGTGGCCAGCAAAAGTCAAAGGCCCTTGCGCTCAGGAAGTGTGGTAGATTTTTATCATTTAAGCAATATGAACTAGGATCTTATCTGATAGAATAACATGCACAACAAAAATCACAAGAGACAAGAGTCATAAAGAATTTTCCTTGGGGAAACCATAAAGGAAAAAACCCCGCAAATTCCTAAGAGATAGAATGAGCACCAATGGCAGCAGTAAAACCCAAAGATAGAAAAGATTATCTCCAACAATTGTTCTCTCTCTCACTTGAGAGAGCTTATCCTCTCTCACTCATGTGCCCTAGCGAGTGTGTGTGTGATAAATAGAGAGGCTCACTCTCTATTTATATTATTTCGTTCGCTTAATGTCTACTCCAACAAGTCGGCCTCACTTAACAATTACTTACTAGGGCCGACATCTCTAGGAGAGTCTAATAACCCTAGTGCCCCACAACTGTGGGGACTTTTCCCTCCGATCAACAAGGAGGGTTAACCTTAACTCACTTATGGGGACTATTGCCTTGACTTACAATGGAGGGTTAACCTCAATGACTTTACATTACTTGTTTACATTACAGATACTTCCCGATAGGAACATCGGGGTACAATACATAAGATATACAAATGAATACATTCCGAAGTTACAAATAGATCAACACTCCCTCTTAACTAGGAAGGTATTCTCTCAACACAATTTATCAGCACAAGTCTTCTTCTTCGTATCACCTGGATCATCATCAAGTCATATTCATCATCAAGTCATCTTCATCAAGTCTGGATCATCACTTGATCTGGAGCATCACTGGATCATCATCAATTCTCGATCATCACTTGATATGGATTGTCACTGGATCATCATCAAGTCTGGATCATCACTGGATCATCATCAAGTCTGGATCATCACTTGATCTGGATCATCACTTGATTTGGATCGTCACTGGATCATCACTTGATCTGGATCAATCATCAAGTCTGGGTCATCATCATTGGTGATAACTCAATTCTACTCATCACAGGAATTTCTATAGAGCCAACCATTTTTCATGTTGGTTGTAGGCCTAGCCTTCATGTAGGTCTTCATTGCCTTCATCACTTATATTTGACCATGGAATGAACCATGACAAAAAGGCCTGCCTAGCACTTACATCTGACCATGGGAGGAACACATCTAAGAACCATGTCAGAAAGGCACGCCCAACACTCACATCTGACCTCATCATGTCAGAAAGGCTCTACACTTACATCCGACCTCATTATATCAGAAAGGATCTACACTTACATCCGACCTCATCATGTCAGAAAGGCTCTACACTTACATTCGTCCTCATCATGTCAGAAAGGCTCTGCACTTACATCCGACCTCATCATGTCAGAAAGGTGCTGCACTTACATCTGACCTCATCATGTCAGAAAGGCTCTACACTTACATCCAGCCTCATCATGTCAGAAAGGCACTGCACTTACATCCGACCTCATCATGTCAAAAAGGTGTTGCACTTACATCCGATCATGTGGGAACACATCTCACAATCACATCAGAATGGATTTGCATTGATCATGTGGGAACACCTCCCACAATCACATCAGAATATCTCTGCACTGATCATGTGGTAACACAACCCACAATCACATCAGAGCATCTCTGCACTTACATCTGACCATGCGAAGCTCAACCTTCCACCATGTCAGAAAGGCCAATGGACACATCAATTCCATTTGGAGGGAACCTTGATCTGGAGAACACCAAGCTTCTCCCTGAAGTACTTAAACTTCACTCTGGCCATTTCTAGCATAGAATCATATCAGTGTTGATTACGTCCAAGGATAACTTGCGAGCTTCGCCAGGACCTATTACATCCGAGGACAACCTACAAGATCGATTATGTCTGAGCAACCTACGAGCTTCACCAGGATTTATGCTCAGATAACCTGTCTCACCAGCTATGCTAGAACTCCCTATTTCAAGAGATCTCGATTTGGATCACAAACTGGAGCATCACTGCTCCTCTCTACATCATACAAAAATGCAAGTCAGATCAATCAAATCAAATAGTAGTTTTCAAAAGAAACATACTACCTCCCAAATAGCAAGTGGCAACATATTTTGCCTCAGCTGTACTCAGTGCCACGAAATACTACTTCCTGCTACGCCAAGAAGTGCTCTTCCTATCAATGGCACTGCCTACCTAATTCAAATCCACATAACCCTCCAGGTTAATCTTCTGATTTGCTTCATACTTGAGTCCATAATCAACTGTACCCTTTAGGTACCTCAAAATATGCTTTGCAACAATCAAGTGAACATGTCTCAGATCCGTCAGGAACTAGCTCAATGTGTTCACAGCCGTAAATATCTGGTCTTGTATTCGTCAGGTACATCAAGGACCCAATCATCTGACGATACATCGTAGCATCAACCGGCTCTGATGAAGCATCACTCAATAGCTTCAGGTTCGATGCCATAGGTGTGGCCATGGCCTTGCAGTCCATCATCCCGAACCTCTTCAGGATCTCCACTACATACTTCCCTTTTCCAAGGAAGATTCCATCCACACTCTGTCACACCTCCATGCATAGAAAGTAGTGCATCATACCCAAGTCCTTCATCTCGAACTCGAAAACAAGTCTCCTTCTTGCAACTTTAATGAGTTCCTCTTTTTTATCAAGAACAAGTCATCGACATATAACAGGAGAATCACTGGTCTTCCGCCTTCAACCTTGAATTAAAGGTTGGAATCCGCTTTACTCTCAGTAAAGCTTAGAGCCATCAGTAAGGTGTCCATCCTGTTGTACCATGTTGAACCTCAGGATCTTCTGTAGTCACTCCCTCTAAAGTGGAGCATCATTCTCCCTCTGTCTTTCGTACTCTATGCACTTAAACATTATGTACCGGAGTGACAAGTAGCTTCCTCTGCTACTATTATTCTATGTATCCATCTAGGGTCATTGGATACCAAGATCCTCTATCTTGAAAACGTTCTTCTCTCGCCCATCTCTGAGCTTGCCATCCTCTACAGGCTTTCATCTTCAACCTTGTAGCAAAGGTTAAGATCTTCATCAAGCTCCTCATGTATGTGTTATCCCATGGGTGTCTTCTGAGCTCGTACAAGGTCTTCTTTAATTTGCACACATGAGTCTGTCTGTCATGTGGCTCAACTCCCATTGGATGCAAATGTCTCTTCGTAGTCTATGACTTCTTTCCATAAGAAGCCTCGTGCTATGAATCTTGCCTTGTATCCCATGATGTTGTCATCTACTGCATGTTGGATCTTGTATATGGAAGATACTATGGACTTCCCTTCAGTTCTTGATGTCGTATCCTAGACATCATTCTTCTTGAACTGGTACTTTCCTTCCCTTTCTTCTTGGCTACTTCTTCATAGCTGGAAGGCTCTGCATCAATGATGTCGCTCAACAGTGTCGCATAACTACACTGTGTTTGAGATTTCTTCTTTCTTTGAAAGTATCATCATATTATTCTTCATCTTGGATTCTTTCTTGAACTGTCGTCACTTGTTCATAGAAACAAGTCTCATCCTTATTTTCTTGTAGGTGATTGTACGCGATCTTTCCTACAAGTCAAATGCATTAGTTGTATGGTTAGAAACATTTCATAAGGTTTTTTCATAATGAAAAAATTCTTTTGCATCAAGATATAATCATGCAACTATTTTAGCCAATACAACATTCATCCATATCTTACAGAAACTTTCTAGATGCCTTCCATCTCTACCAGGACAACATTGAGATTGTGCACTAATCCAATATGTCAACAAAGAGGTTTCATTCTAGATAAGTAGCAATGGAGAGTTGTATAGTACCATGAGCTACTTACCCAACACATGCATATTAGTAGTGTATTGTCATTAATGCAAACATTCTATCATGCATAATACATCAACTGAATATAAACAAATGCATAAAAAAAGAATGAAATGACAATTGAATACTTATCTTTATTTGTTTCGTGGGTAGACTCTTTCTTTCAGCTTCATCATCTCCTTCAATCATAACAACATCATTTCTTATCCAAATGCTTAAGATGGATAAGAGGTTCTTCAAGAATTGAGTTCTTCATATTCCTCATCACTTAAGGTATCTTCTTTGGATCGTGAGAGCTTGATCTTTAGTTGCTCCCATATTCTCTTCTCTTATTATGAGTCAAGCTTTGTCTTGTGTGCGCTCTTCCCAGAGTCTGCTGAAGGTAATCACTTCCTTCTGGAACACATTCCTCGAATGAATAAATCCCTTGATCTTGGGAGGCCGTTCAAGGTGGTTAACTACTTCTTCTACTGCTTCGAGTTGTTCTTTGATTTGAGAGACTCTTATAAAGTATGACTGTATGGTCTCTGTATTCTGTATCTGCACATTCTTCAACTGTTTTCTCAAAGTCATCTTCTGATTTATGCTCTTCCCTTCAAATGGCTTGGTCAAGGAATCAAGAATCTCTTTCGATATATGTAGGGAAGACACTTGTGGTATAAGGTGATCCGTGATTGAATCAACAATGATCTTCTTGACCTTGACCAAGTTCTTCTTGTGTAAGGCCTTTAGCCTCATCTCCCTCTGGAACTAGAACCTCTCCACTTATGTAGGTGTCCAATTCATTTTCTTCAAGAACCAGTGAGATCCAATACTTCCATGCTTGGAATTTGTCAGTTTCACCAAGCTTGTTATCAAGCTAGTGTGAGTAGTCATTTAGAAATGAGAATCTCAAATGTAAATAACAAAAGATTAGATCTTACCGATTTGAGGTGTCCATCCTGGTTCTGGAGCTGGCTGATCTAGGGTTTGTCAGAGAAACCCTAATTTTCAAAACTTGTAATCTTTCAGATTTGATTAGATAGAAAGATAGAACTCTTCAAGGTGATCTGTCCAATGTACTCATTTTCTAAAAATAGTGGAGGGAAGCTCCTGGTACAGGAAGCCCTAGTTTTCTAATTTTTTCTAGATCAATGCCTGATACTCTTTCTGCAGTATCGCCAAAATTACTGCTCCTTTGTGTCTGAAATTTTGTAATGAGGCAACCTCTTATGTCCTCTTTCCAACACCATAGGTTTGACCAGAATTGGTGTCACGTCCCCATGCCTCCGACCAGCGTAGAGGACGCGACCCAAACTTTAATCACAGCGGACTAAGAGCCCCATGAACATGTACATGAATAAAATTGCATAAACCGAATGCTTAAACATACACACATGAACATTTATCATGCACAGATGCAATCATCTATCAGACACAGCGGAAACATCATACATTTAAGCAAGCATTCATTTAACATGTTCATCATTTTCATTAACAGGATTTATAGTTTACAGTTGCAGAAGTGAAATGGACAAGATTACTTATCTTATGAAAACTTTGTTCCGCAACCAGCTACGTCGCTGCAACATTCCACCCAACCATAGGCCAGTGCTCCTTAATCTCTCAGTAGCGCTGCCACCCCCGAGCTGGGCATGATTATCCAAGGAATAAGGGAACTAGCAGGCTTACACATAGCCAAGGATATACAAAACACACAGCCAAGCCAACAAAGTTGGGTTTATCAGGCCATCAAGGAGTTGGGAAAGGCCAAATGCTAAGCTGGTGAGCTCATTGCAGAGCCAAGGACACCTACACCAGATCTAGCCTGACCTCTAAGACACCCAAACACACCCAACACAAGGAATCAGTCCCTTCTCTGCTACACAGTCCCTCAGACCCTGCATTCCCTTCCAGTGCTATTCAGGGGTGATGGAGAAGAAGGCCAGCCCTCTAGCTCTGTCTGTGTGGTTTCCAGCCACCAGGTTTATCAAGCAAAACTAAGCCCCCATCCCTGCTCCCAATACAGTCTGAAGACCAACCATTGCACTCAGGCAATCAATTTAGCTATCACAGCTTAAACTAGGGAAAAAGACTTCAAACCATCTACAACAGTCCCCAAACGTAGCAGCAAACACAGCTCATGGCCTGGGGAAATTAACAGCCCCCGAAATGCATCAGTGGACGCGGCTCAGAACATGGGGAAAACTCAACCCATCCTTGGGCAATGAAGTCGCCGGGAAAACATACATAGACCATGATGGGAAAGAGATTATAGTTCCCTAGCCTGGGCGTGAATGAAAACGACAACGTAGGACCCACGAATCAGTCTGTGAGGGAAGAATACAACCAAACCATCCGTAGATCCGTAGAGGAAAAATACGTGGATAAAAACCAGGAAAATCCTGTGTGTGGAAAACAATCTGACCCTGTGAGGAATGAACAGACAATGGAGGTCCTACGTGAGGAAAAACAACTCCATTTTTTTCCGTGGATGAACAAACAACAGGAAGGACACGAAAATTGGAAGTGCGTGAGCCTTCAGCACAGTCGTGGAGAGAAGAAGATCCGCGTGAGAGGATGAACAACAAAATTGTGGGTAGAGTGTGCGTGTGGGTGAGGACTGACAGTCCTGCCACCCCACTTCCAAGACCATAACTGCCTCAACCACTAGCAGCCTTTCTTAATGAAAGTGGTTGGAATAAAACAAAGGAAGAAGACATATGGGTTTTTCTCTCATTAGCCAAGGTTTGACTAATTTCCCCACATCCTTATCCTTGTGAAAATCATGCCCTTTTCTCATTTTAGTTGCCGCGATCGTAGCTGGTCAGTTTCATTTAATTAATTATGGATGCATATTTACATGATGACCAACATAATATATGCTGCATGCCCCGATATACCATCGGCGACAATTTAAATCCAAAACATAACATAACCGATCAATGGTGGGGCCTTGGCCTTTAGCTCCGCACCCTGATCATTTACAATTTATACATCATATACATCTAATGTAACGGGGTCAAAACTGGGACATTACAATTGGTTTCACCAATTGGGACTTATGAGAGTTTTCCCAAGGTGACTTATTTTAGGATTGTTCAGCATAGCGAACTTGTACGGACTTCCACGTGTCACTGTTTCACCTTCGGGGTCTGAAACTTTTACCACATAAATTACAATCCATGCCCTATCTGGAACATCTTGCAAAATTTAATTTGGATCTTTGTAGCCCGAGATATTGCGATTCTCCCTAGCTGTCCTGTTTAGGGATCAATCATGAAAGAGGTTGGAACCCTGATTTGGAGGAATCATATCTCCCAGAATACAACGAATATGAGTCTAAAACTTTTACATAGGGTACATCAGGAATTTGTCTTTGGCCTGTGAAAGTTTCAGCTGCTGAGCCTTCTCCAATCTCAAGATATAGCAAATGTACCAAAACTACCAGTTTCAGTATTTTAGGGTTTTTCAGGCCCATGGTCAAACTAGGGTTTGACTTTCCTGGAGTTCTACCCAACCAAAAATCTCGACCTTGGTCTCTAAACTTCGATTTTGATGAGGAGAGAAATCCTATGCCGGGCTCACTCAAAAATTCCTCTTCTGTAAAAAGCCCTAATTTCCTGCAGCAAAAACTGAAAATGCCCTGAATCAAATTCTACTTCGATAGAAAGATGCGCCCTTCAATAGAGGTTCAGCCTAGCCTCCTTTTGCTGATGGATTGTGGAGAGAGACCTAAAAGGTAGGAAGCCGTAGCTTCTGTAGCTTCAGAATGTCTTCTTCTCAGGTTAGCTCTGATACCATGTTAGAATTTTATCATTTAAGCAATATGATCTAGGATCTTATCTGAGAGAATAACATGCACAACAAAAATCACAAGAGACAAGAGACACAAAGAATTTTCCTCGAGGAAACCATAAAGGAGAAAACCCCGCAACTTCCTCAGAGATAGAATGAGCACCAATGGCAGCAGTAAAACCCAAAGACATAAAAGATGATCTCCAACAACTGTTCTCTCTCTCTCACTTGAGAGAGCTTCTCCTCTCTCACTCATGCGCCCCAATGAGTGAGTGTGTGTGTGATAAATAGAGAGGCTCACTCTCTATTTATATTCTTTCGTTCACTTAATGTCTACTCCAACAAGTCGGTCTCACTTAACAATTACTTACCAGGGTCGACATCTTTAGGAGAGTCTAATAACCCTAATGTCCCACAACTGTGGGGACTTTGCCCTCCGATCAACAAGGAGGGTTAACCTTAACTCAATTGTGGGAACTATTGCCCCGACTTACAATGGAGGGCTAACCTCAATGACTTTACATGACTTGCTTACATTACAGATACTTCCTGATAGGAACATCGGGGTACAATACATAAGATATACAAATGAATACATTTTGAAGTTGCAAATACATCAACAAAGTGACCTGAAGTATTGCGTTCAGTAAAGAGATAGATACGATCGACATGTATTGTAAAAACAAACATAGAAAACAAAACAACCAACAAGTAATGAACAAAAACAAATACATTGCACCATACACAGAGATGCCTTGAAAGAGTATCACCCGAAAATATTGGCTCAAAACAGAATAAAAACAAACCAAAGAAATAGTTCCCACTTAAAAGAAAAAACATGGTTGGTACTAATCCCCCTGCAAGGAGGGCAGACTCCATGTATAAAAAAAATAACACAACAAAAAGAAAGAGCAGATCCAAACAACAAGGAAAGCTACAAACCCTACGTAAGGGGAGCACAATAAATACTGAAAAAAGTTAAGCTTCCCAAAGGCGGCCTTCATGGAATGCCGCCAAGACCGAGCTTGATTGCATGAAACCCTAATGCACCATCCCTTCGCCACAAGGTCGAACTCCATATCTCAGTCTTAATACAACCTCAAAAAGGCCCATCCCTCTAAGTGCGGATAGGGCTCCATACACAGTGATGTCTCGAAGATTTGCAATAATGCAACTCACCAGATCATTTGTGGATCAACATGCGCTTCAGTCCACCATTAATTTGCCTCTAATCGAATGATGCACTAGAACTCAATTACCTTTACAAAAGTCCATCTACATTTTACTAGGTTTATTAAGGTATCCAAGGTTTATTAAGGTATTCATATACATACAATTTTTTATTTTTACAACAAAAAAGCTATATTTTAAATTATTGAAAGTGTATGTATATATAGATTGGAAAAAAGATTTATCTATTATAATAGAAGATATAAAAAAGTACATATATTTCAAAACAAGAAGACAAATGAAACAAGAAGAGGACACACGTAATCAACACCATCCAACCGAAGCTCAAGTACCAAGGCAAGTGTTAAATTTGAGAAACATACATCTGTAGGCCAATATGAGAGCTATTGGAAAGGAATTATGTAGTGGAATAATTAAGATCAATACATTGAGCAGAGAATTCATGACACAAATTTCAAATTAATCAGACAAGAATTGCTTAGTTAATCACAACATTAATCTTCATTCATTAATCAGTAATACAATGATAGTAAAATAAATAGAATTTTAATACCGTGGATATGATTCGAATCTACCAACTCTAACTAACTGTTTAGCTAACTCAGTGTGGAAAAATCATAGCTTGAGCTCACTAGTTTAACTCTGGATGTCTAAATCAGTCTACAATCAGCTAACTGATGAGGTAGGTGGACAAAAGGTGCCACACTCCCTACATGCATGCAAAACTGGCGCTAGGCTAGCTGATAGTGATATAACTGAAAGTAATTATAGGATAACTCAACATAACTGCTTACCTACCACAGCCAACTGAAGGTGACTACTAGTGGCACTTAGAGTGGGCTCCTATAATGTAGGTATTGGTCCCAGATGCACATAAAATCATGTATGAAGATGCGGTAAGTGACAAATAACCCCTAGGTGTTTCCCCTATACTCTACAATGATAATAACTTCCTAAGCTAGGAAAAATGACCAAATAGACTATGTTGGACAAATGAGGGTTAATTAATCCTAACAAAAATAACATAGCAAAACTAATTGAGCATAGGATAAACTAAACCTGAAACAAACAAAAGGAGGATATTCAAAATATAGACCCTAGACAAAAGATATATACTACCAAAAAACACGATACATGACACACTAGTACAATACAACTTGTCCTTAGAAAGTAAATTACTAGCCTGCCAGAATTCCACGAAGATGACACCTTCCTCAGCAATAAGTCAACGCTTGGATTGGGCATCTGTTGAAAAATTGTACTCACGCAAAATGTGAATATGAGATAGATGAGGAAAGTCCTTCAACGTAGACCGAACATTTTTCAACAAAAAATGAAGATGCATAGATTGAATATTAAACATATTTTTTCCTAGTTTATAATTAAAGAAGAGTCACCAACGATTGCTTCAGATCCAAGCCCCTTTGGTTCGCAATGAATAGAACTAACCAAAAACCCAAAAGCTCCCCTCTGGTGTTTATCCATGGTCAACAATTTAGCCATAGATTAATAGGTCTCGACCCTTCCAAAAGTATAACAGTACCAACACCATATCTTTGTGCATCATCTTGAGAGGCCCCATAAAATATGCTCTATAACCTTCCATATAATATACCAGCAGATTCTTGGGCATAGTTTTTTAAACACTGAAGCTGGTCTCTAGTCTTCCCATTGAATTCAAAAAAGGAGGAGACAACTTTACCAACTACATGTTCAATGGAAGATGCTTTGTTTTAGAATATTTTGAGATTCCTCACCTTCCATTGTTCCCAATTAATGAAGGATGCAAGCTCCTCCCATCTTGGAACAAATTTAAACCAACATCTAAGGAATTCATCAAAGGATGTGTTAAATCAGTCAAAATGTATTTTACAGGAAGAACAGGTAGAGGGCCAAACCTATTTTGAAAATGAACATTGAATAAATAAGTAAAACATAGATTTTGAGTTCTCAAAGCATAAGTGGCATATATTAGGCCCATTGAAGCCTCAATTCAAAATATTATCCCAGTAAAGAATTTTATTTGCTACTGCCAACCAAACAAATATGTTTACTTTGTGAGGAATTTGCCACCTCCAATTAAAGCTGTGCCACCATTTATTGGTAACCAGAGTGTTTGAAATGACCGAGTCATATGCTAATCAGGCTATGATCACACTTGATTGAGTGTTCCAAGGCCATTTGATAATGTCATCTTTATCCCCTAGCCGAATGTTATTTGTGTATAATCCCAAAGTGAAATTTATACATTCATTGGCCATATCACCATAAAGACCTATGTGGAAGGCATCAATCCACTTAATTGAAGCTTATGGTTGGAGATTTGGAGGTTGAATTATAAATATATAGATATAAAGTTAATATAAAAGGTTAAAATTCAAAGGGGTAGGGTATCTACATATCTAAAGACTTTAATAGTCAAATAGCTATAGTAAAATCATTGTACTAGGGTCTCTTGTCTCACAAAGAAGGGGGGGTCTCATACACCAACATAGATACAATTTTTTGAGGTGTAATATTTTATGTTATATTTTTTTTTTACACTGAAAATTTTGTAATGTTCCTTTTTTTTATAAAAAGGGAATAACTTAGGACTGATAGCAATAGGAGAAGAAGGTACATCAATTCAGTATTATTAAGTTATCAGTGTGGAAGGAGGGCCATCAGAAATAATATCCTAAGGCATGCAGAGCATGCATGCCTTGTTTAGTTAGTATTAAAGTCAACATCAAATTAGAATTGCATGCATGCAAAAGTGAAACATAAATCCTAAAAGTGACATGCAAACCCTAAAATCATATGAAGATCTATTTAACAAGGGTTACAAGACTAAAGGAGATATCAATTGTTATTGTTGATTGATTTTGGAGTTTTGAGCTGCAGCACAGCATGCAGCCGCGACAGTTGGGGTTGGAGATGGTGTCTTCAGCTAGCAAGGGTTCGACAGTGAGATATCTGCCCTAGTCTCTTATTGGGACATATCATCCAGGTTTATCCATTGCATCCATCATATACTACAGTATACAGAGATCCAACACATTCAGAAGGGTTATTAGCAGATCCACGTTTTGCAACCAGAAGTAGCAGGGAAAACACAGAAGGATTTGCTGGGTCCACAAAACCCAATCTTTCCTTTGCATGTCAGATTCCTCTTTCTCAGCGGGCCTATCCTACAGTATGCAGTGATTATCAGCCATCGGTTTGCTCACCTGGAGCAGTTACCAACCAAATAGATCAGTTGGGGGCGTGAGCAGTAGAACTGCCAATCAATTTGCTAGGGCACTTAGAGGCAGCCAAACCTCCGCATGTGCCAGGCCATCTCTCAGGCATCAGTAGACGAATAAACTCAAAAAGTTTCAGCCCGAACGTACCTCTCCTCCTACAAAAACGTTACCTTCAGTCTGGAGGGTTTTTACGGTACTGTGGGGTGGTAACACCGGAGGAAAAGAGCATTATTAGACCACCCATCCAGATCCTTATGCATGCAACTATCTCTGGAGTCATTATCATCTAGAATATCAGTGGTAAGTGTTAATTTCTCTCTGCAAAACCCTAACCCTAATTCAGTTATATTTTAGGGCATTTTTGCATGGCGAGTTTGCATGCACAGCTATTTTGCAAATTTGTATGAGATTGAGTGTGTGAGTCAACACTATCATAGAACATTAGAGAATATTAGTATTTGGGATATTAATCCATCCTAGTCTCTTATTGGGATAGATCATCCAGGTTTATCCATTTCATCCATCATATACTATAGTATTCGGAGATCCAACACATTCCGAAGGGTTATTAGCAGATCCATGTTTGCAGCCAGAAGTAGCAGGGAAAACACAAAAGGATTCACTGGATCAAAAAACCTAGTCTTTCCTCCGCATGTCAGGTTCCTCTTTCTCAGCAGGCCTATCCTACGGTATGCAATGATTATCAGCCATCAATTTGCTCACCTGGAGCAACTATCAACCAAACAGATCAGTTGGGGGTGTGAGCAGCATAATTGCTAATCAATTCGCTAGGGCAGTTAGAGGTAGCCAAACCTCTGCATGTGCCAGGCCATCTCTTCGGCATCAACAGACGGACAAGCTAATAAAGTTTCAGCCCGAACGGACCTCTCCTCCTACTAAAATGTCACCTTCAGTCTGGAGGGTTTTTACGGTACCGCGGGGCAGTAACACCGGAGGAAAAGATCATTATTAGACCACCCATCAAGATCCTTATGCATGCATCTATCTTTGGAGTCATTATCACCTAGAATGTCAGTGGTAAGTGTTAATTTCTCTTTGAAAAAACCCTAACCCTAATCCAGCTATATTTTAGGGCATTTTTGCATGGCGAGTTTGCATGCACAATTATTTTGCAAATTTGTATGACATTGAGTGTGCGAGTCAGCACTATCATAGAACATTAGAGAATATCATTATTTGGGATATTACAATTTTTTTAT
>LPNX010101504.1:32776-145245 GCA_001517045.1 Pseudotsuga menziesii | reverse complement strand
ATAAAGTAAAACTATTAATAAAAGATAAAATTAGTTCTTAATGGCGTAATCTAAATATTCTATCTCTTCAATCTTTTTTCTTAGTATATTTTATGTTTTTATTTATTTAGAGTTTAGTTGGAATTTTGCCAAAAATCTTAGAATCACACATATTAGCTATAGAAATTGTATAGTTGGAATGTCATAAAGTTATTTGAGAATGATAAATCTATTTATGAGAATGATAAATCTATTTATGCATTCAAAAACACAATTTAAATAATTATAAATTTAGATTTTTAAAAAAAATATTGAATTCCAACTAAAATTTAAATTTTATCCTTTTTTTTAAAACTAAATTCTAACCAAAATCCATAAAAAAAAAATTCAGAGGAAAAAATACCAGTCTTTGTTATTCAAGAGAATCAAAAGACATCATTTACAAAGCATCTTTGTGACTGAGCAAACTTCAGCAACACAATGCAACACATAGACATACTCATCATCCCTGAAATCTCAGGTCAGAATATGCAGTGTGAATCGAAGATGATCGTCAATTAGATAATCCTGAGCAAAACTTGCTAGTAGAGAGGACTCAAAACATAAGCTGAAAGTCAAAGACTGTGGAGCAAGAGACCCAGCAACTAAAAAAGAACAAAATGGCCATCATTTATGACCATACCATCCAGATTTTCAGAGAAGAATCCATGACCCATATCCAATTTCAAGGCCTGTTTGGAGAGTCCATCTGCCAGCGAGTTATGCTCACGGAAAATGTGCTTGAAGATCACCTGAGGGGCCATTTGAAGCATGTTTCTTATATCCTTACACCAATGCATCAGAGCAGGAACATCAAGTGCCGTAGATCGGTTAAGCCAAGAAATAATAACCATTGAATCTCCATAAATCAAATGTATAGGAATACCCATCAATTGACTAACTTTAAGAACTGCCCAAAGAGCCAATAATTCAGCTCTAGTATTAGTGTTGTGACCACAACCCATGATGAAACTGAAGTAATGAGACTCATTTAAAAAGATCACAAACCCTGAGCCACCAATATTCTCTGCTGCTGCCCCATCGAAAAAGCCACAAGGAAAGGCCAAATTGGATTAGGTCCAATATCCCGAACTTTCTGAGTTTTTAAAGGAGCAGGATGAGAATTTAAGAAACCTTCAATCCTAGTTATCAGAGTAGAAAAGGCTGGTTTTCTATTTTCGAATATGCAGTTATTACGAAGAAGCCAAATACTCCAGAAAATAAAAAATGGCAGATATGTATAAGTAGCAGAGCACAACGAGGAGCTAAACCACTGAATCAGAAAGGAGGAGACAGAATCATGGAAAGGGAGGGAGAACCCAAATTTTGCAGTGAAGTATGCAAGAATACACATACTGAAAGGGTAGGTCAAAAATAGATGAAAAATATCCTCCAGATTCCTTTCACATAGAATGCATCTACCCGGCCCCTGAAAACCTTTATTTTGAAGCTGATCCCAAGTTAATATACGACCTCTAGCCAATAGCCATGTAAAACATGCTATTTTCAGTGGTATACGTTGAGTCCACAGGAACTCCAACGAAGGATCTTGAGGCTCAATACAATTTACAGAGATGCAATCATAACCTTTAGCAGCCGATAAGGAGCCAACATAGTTACTATGAGACCAGAGAAGGGTGTCTAGTTGATCAGAAAGTTTTATTCTGCCATAATCCAGCCCCCAGATAAACTTATCCCAAAGTATTTTCCACTCACCACATAGGTCAACCTCCTCCGCCGTGAACCAGTACCCTGAAGCAAAGGGAGTAAGATCTCTGGCTTGAGCAAGTGTAACAATCCCATAATCTTCCAAATACTCCCTCATATCATTTGGCAGAATGAAAGAGGAACCCAATCCTACCACAGGATCCGCTCCTAAACAAATAGCCGAACCATTACCAACATGCCAAATCATTCCTTTACCAATCCACGGTAAAGTAGCAATGAAACCTCTCCATATAATCGAGACGTTTCCAACATCAAATCTTTTTTCCCTTGGCCAAGTATGAACAGGCCTGTTTTTCAAGTATTTAACAGAGGTGAGTTGATGCCAGATGCCATTACTATTAAGTGCCATCCAAAAGCTTTTCATTCTCAAAGAAAGACTGAAACTGGGCAAGTGTTTTATCCCCCAGCCACCAAGAGAGGTCGGATGAGCCAGTAATTTCCAATCAGCAAGATGGAATTTTTTATTATTTGCAGAAGAGCCCCAAAGAAATGAAAAAATCAATTTTCTGAGCTTGTCAAGGATAGTGGCTGGAATCGAAAAAAGGGACAACCAGTAAACATGAATACTCGACATAACCGATCGAATGAGGACAAGATGACCACCAATAGACAGCAATCGGTTAGTCCAATGGGAAATCCTCTTTTCAAATTTAGAGACTAGCCAGTACCAATCCTTAATCAGATAACCTGAAGGTTTCAGGTAGTAACCAAGATAATCAAAACCTATATTAAGAGATTCAAATCTGAAAGGAAGGTGACCATTGATTCTTCGAAGGAGATCCTCAACCAAATCACTGTGAAGAAAGCAGGATTTATTTAAATTTATACTCATACCAGAGGCCTCACAAAAGGTATTGAGGATGTCTTTGAAAGCCATCCATTCCTCAAGGGAACCAAAACCAAATAAAATCACGTCATCCACAAATAGTAAGTGTGTGAGGAAAAGACGAGCCGAGATTTTAATTCCTTTAATCTTACCAATCATTTTTGCCTCTTCGATCAAAAGGATGAGACCTTCTATAACCAGGATAAACAACAGAGGAGACAATGGACAGCCTTGTCCGAGTCCACGAGAGGCCGAAAAAAGGAAGAAGGAGAACCATTAACAAGGACTGCAAAATTAGCAGAAGAGATACAACCCAATATCCAATTCACCCCAACCAAAGGAACTCCTATTTGTAAAAGAATAAGACGGACAAAGGTCCAATTTACCCGATCAAATGCTTTTGACAAGTCCAACTTCAGGACGAGAGCACTTCTTTTGCGAGTTTTAACAGTATGTACAAATTCCTGAGTTATAGCTATGGGATCAAGGATCTGATGATTCTTAAGAAATCCGAACTGCTGAGGAGAAATGGAAGCATCTAAGAAGGGCTTGAGTCTCAGAGCTGCAATTTTTGAGATCAACTTATAGCAAAGATTACAAAGAGAAATAGGGCGGAAATCAGCGAAGGTAACAGGCAGATCAACTTTAGGAATGAGAGTAAGGAAGGTCGAGTTAAGGGCTGGAGCCACTCTGCCCAGTATCCTAGAAGTTTCCACCATCTTAACAAGTAGAGGACCCAGCAGGTCAAAAAAAGTCAAGTAGAACTCAACAGGCCAGCCATTTGGGCCTGAAGCCTTATCTCTTTTAAATGATTTAAGGGATTTTTCAACTTCTGAAATAGTGACAACACTCGTGAAGGTCTCTTTCTCCTCAGGATCAATAAAGGAGGGGAAAAGATGGACAACCCTAAGCTGGGCAGCAATGGTAGTCGAGTTATCATCTTCAAAAATCTTTCTGAAATGACAGGTCCCAAGGGATTTGATACTAAGATCATCCGAAACCCAAGTACCACTTTCATCCTGCAAACTCCAAATCGCATTATGATTTTTCCGAGCTGAAGCCACTGCATGAAAATACTTTGTATTCGCATCCCCATTTAATGCCCAAGTAACCCTACTTTTCAGTCTTGCAGAGTAGAGTTCATGATCTAACACCTTCTGTAGATCAGCCTTGAGAGAATTCAATCTGAGCTGCTGATCATTAGTTAATATAGCTGAATCAGAGGAAGAGAGAAGAGAATTAATCTCTTCTTCCAAGAAGACTGACTTATCTTGCATCTTTCGAGTTTCGGCTTTAGTCCAAGATTTGACTTTATCTTTTAGGACACGTAGTTTAAATGAAAGTTCAAACATAGCATCCATCGAGTTATCAGATGTATACGTGGCCATTATGCTCTTATCATCTTGGTAAACTCCTCATTTGCTAACCATGATTGGTTGAACTTAAAGGGATAATTACAAGCACTCTGATGATCCAGCCAATCAAGAATGACAGGGAAATGATAAAAAATCCCACATCTATGAGTCCAAACTCTATACCTGGGGAGAGAGCTAACAAGCTGATCGGAAATTAAATAGCGATCTAGTCTTCTCAAGATACCATCTTCCCCCATCCTACCATTCCTCAAAGTAGGGCCTGCACAGGAGGGGGCTACATCCACTAGGTGATGGTCGGAGATAAGCTTGGAGAAGAAAGGTCCCAAAGGATCCAAATGTGGTCTAGAACCCCATATCTCTGATGCATTTAAAGTGAAGTTTAAGTCACCAGCCAGGATGAGATTAGGTAGAGTGAGCAGACCACCAATGGCCACAACATTCCAAAAAGAATCACGATTCAAGTAAGGGCCGTAGCAGTTTAGAATAGAAAGCTCTAAAGAAGAGCCTCGAATGGATGCTTTAATAAGGATACCAGCAGCTGTATGAAAAGCTTTACATTTCAAAAGTTTAGGATTCCAACCTGAGAGGATCCCCCCAGAGAGACCTTTAGAACTAAGAGCACAAAACTCCCATCCTGGACAGAGCTTGGAAAAGGAAAATAAGGTAGGGTACGAACTGGTCATGGTTTCTTGAAGGAGAACCACATCAGGAGAGAGAGTGACAATCAGATGGCAAAGGCTTTTTTACTTGGCTAAGCCTCCCAAGCCTCGAACATTCAGGGTGAGAAAGCGCATTAGGAGTCAATCAGATGAGGGGTCGAAGCTCTAAGGACCCTTTGAGGAGGAGAGGATGGCTTGCGAGCCACAACTTTGAGTCTTGTGGATAAGGGAGTACAAGGAGCCGGGACAGAATCCACATTCTCAAGTGTAGACTTAACTGATTTCTTCCTTCTAATAGTTACATTCTCAAAACGTATGGAATCGAGAGGTAGAACCGAGGGGGACAGTGGGGTCTTATTCGAAAAAATACTCAAGGACTTCTGTAAGGATGGATCGGAGAATGAAGGGGAAGTGACAGGACCGTGTGGAGACAAGGGCGCAGGACCAGCGTTGACAAGAGGGGGGAAGTCAGCTTCAGTAAATAAAGGAGTAGGGGAAACACTATTTTGAAAAGGACAATTGAATGGGCGAGGATTGATTATCTCTGAAGAAGATGCCACGGGTAACTGAGGAGGACAGTCCCGAATTGGGGCAATCTCTGAAGATGCAGCATCGGGGCACTGCGAAGAAAAGCCCCGCATGGCCACAAAAGGAGTTGGGGATAAGGAAGAAGAGTGAGAAGGAGGGTTTACAAGTGAAGGGGGAGGCTCTGAGAGTGGGGCCACGAAATCAAGCTTCAGAGGATTGGCACAAGGAGAAGAAAACTCCAGGGCTTTAGGAGCAGCAAGGGATTTATGAGAACTTCCCTTAACTACCACAAAATCCAAAAAAGCCAAATGCTGTTCCAAAGCATCATCGAAGAAGGAGCATGCATTTTTTAGATGCTCGAAAGAGGGGACTGGAGAAACCGGAGACGAATATACCTTATTCTCTTTTGTAGCCGCAGGAAGTGATTGAAGTTCTGGGGTCGAAGAGCCATTACGATATGACGAGCAGGCTCGACGCAAATGACCTGTTTCCCGACAGAAGCTGCACCTAAAAGGAATACCTTACTAATCCAGGCACTGAATAAATAGGCGATCCCTACATAGAATCTCGATTTCTGCTGGTAACCCTTTCGATATGTCTAATTCCACTAAAATTTTAGCCATCCTCTTATCATAAGAGCTCATGAAGTCTTCATCAAGCGCCACGAAACGGCCAATAGTGTTCCCCACACCTTCCAACAGAGGACGACTCCAGAGCGGAAATGGGAGCCCCAGTAGAAGAGTCCACAAGTGCCTTTTCTTTATCCTTTCACGGGCAAGATCAAAGTTGGCATGCCAACGTTCTAAAACCAGCGACCCTTTGCCAACCCTCCAGAGGCGATTCAAGACCTGAGTGGCATGATCATCCTCAAGGAATACAAAAACTATCCAACCCCGAACCAGAAGACTAATGGCTGGTACGTAGGATAAGAAGGGCTTCCAATTCTCAGTAGCCCATGAAAACTAGTCTTTTTTTATCCATGGAGGCGTATTCTAGTCTGCCAACCAACGCTCGAGCACATAACGCTTCCACCCTGTCCAGATAAATATCACGGCCAACCACAAATCGCAGTTTCCCATCCAATACTTTATGGTCCTTTTCCTTTCTTCGTCGATGAAAACGTGCAGCCGCTAAGTCAATCGATGGATCGGACGACCCATCATGGGTCTCCGACATAAGGACAGAAGAAAGCTCCCAAATGAGACTCACCAGCCAACAAACCCTCCATAATTTTTTTTAAAACTAAATTCTAACCAAAATCCATAAAAAAATTTAAAACATAGACTAAATAAATTAGTCCAATACTTTCAAAAACATAATACATATTAACAACATTTTACAAATTATATATAAATAACAATTATAAAGTTATAAAATTGTTAATTTTATATACAACAATCATAAATAAAAATGTTGATCTAGAAATTAAAGAGAATGTCTCACCAAAACAATGCAAAGTCAAATACAAATTACTAACATTAAAATTATCCAGTATTCAAACTTTTTTCAATTAAAATCATTTTTCTATATTAAATTAAAATCCTAAAATCCTATTATAACCACAAAATACATTAAAATCACCTAAAATTTACAGTGAACTCTCACTAACAAAAATAACCACATCTTACTTTATGATACTTGCCTCAAGCATGGCAGTTATGTTGTGTTCGGTATGTCATTGCATATCAGTTGTTCTTTTAACGATAAATTTTTAAATATTTTCTATAAGTTTACATTCCTGAATCCCAGGTTAAAAAAGTTTATATTGCGGAATTATTTTTCTTATTTTTTTTAAATTCTAAAAAGGAATTTATATTTATTTTCTATAGTTTTAATATTATACTCTATCTCAATAATATTTATTGTTTGCTTTTTTATATTTTTATTTCAAGTAATATTTAGTGAACATTTTCTTCACTAGTGTCCGCCGCCTCCGTTCATTCGCAACGCGTCGTGTGGTTTGCTGCGTCTGCCTCGCCTCTTCCTCCACTACGGTTCTTTTGTTCGAGGGCTCATCTACCGGCCGTATGAACGAAGAGCGGCTCAATCTCCGACCGCCATTAATGGACATCATCGACTACCCAACTGCTGTATATGGCGCTCTCTAAGCTTTCCGATACTCGCTGGCTTTGCTTTCTGAGGTAGGGTTTTAATCGCCCTCCCCCCGCCCCCCCCCAAAAAATTTCGACGACACAAATTATTTACCAAATTCTGCCGATTTTGATATCCTCAGAACCGTCACTCTTCAATTAGACATTTTATGTTCTGCTACCATCGTTTTATGAATATTTTACGTTGATCCAGCTAGGGTTTTATTACGCATTCGATCGGACATCTGGCTGTCGGTCCTTGAAAAGTACAAGGGATCCCTTTGGAAAATCCCATTGGCATATGCCGTTCCGATCCTCGTGGATTCCAAAGGCCCTTTTGCTGCTTCATTTTCATAAAATTCACTGAACCCTTGGCGCTGCGTCGACTATATCCTTATCGTGGCCATCTGGAGTAGAGTCACAGCCAATGCGAATATCTTCATTCCTTATCATAAAGAAGCCTTCGGAAGTAGTATGACTGAAATCCTCCAATAATGAAACCTTCCTTGTTGGGCGGGGCCTCTGTAAACCTTCGATCTTCGTTGTCTTTGTAGAAAGCTCGTGCAATTCCTTTTATCGCAAGCATCCTATAAGCTTTTAGCGAAGCTTTCCATCATTGTCGTCCTGGGTTTTTGTTGTTTTTTGAGGAAATGGCGTGCACGATTTGATACGGGCCACGGCATCAAATAAAATAACACAGATACAGTATAGAAAGAGAAACATAATTTTCTCGTTCGGTGTATTTGTTTTGCTCACCAGTGCGACTGGGGCATACTGTACCGGCTGCTAGGAACGGCATTTTCTGGTCTGGCAGCAGTGGATGATTTTAGGTAATTGAAAATATTTTACCGAGGACAGTGGTTGACATTTTCTGGTCTGGCAGCAGTGGATGATTTTAGGTAATTGAAAATATTTTACCGAGGACAGTGGTTGATTTTAGTGGGGATGGATTGATGTTTCTTGAATAAAGCCAATGTAGCTGTTATAGGTGGATTGATCTATACTAAATGTATCTGTTTATCTTCGATGAACATTGTAACAGTCAACTCGAGGCAACAGAGTAAAATTATAGAAGTGGTTTATATCAATTCAATAGCGACACTAAAGCTCAGATAAGTTTTCCACGTTCGGCTGGGAAGCCTGCTATTGACTGATGTTTTGGTTGCTTTACATTAATCTCTGGGAGAAATGAAGAGGGTCCCCTCTTCTTCATGTACTAGTCAGTACTCGTGAAGTAGTGAAAGCTTCCGTTTCCATGTACTTGGTTCACTGCTTTCTTTGCATGTGGCTGAAGTGAAGCTGAGACCACTCTTACATTCAAGGAGCAGAGTATGTTACTTTTTACAGGCCACTGAATTTATTTTTTGCAGCCAGATAAAAAATGCAGTAAAGTTTGGGTTAAGTTTTCTGTTGGTCAGGCCTTCTTCAAAGCTTCCAATAACGTGTAGTAGAAAATTGGATTTCAAAGATATTTTCAGTGCTGGGAGTTCAAATCTGATTTGCTGCATGGTGCTGGCGTGAATTTCAAATGTGATTTCTCTGATTGAAACAGTGTGGGATCTCCTTAGTTTTTCAAAATGAGGCAAGAACTCGATGATGTAGCTTTGAAGGGTTCTCTTGATTCGAATACAGTTGTTCCTTCCAAGTATCCTTAAATTTATTCTGTGTAAACTTTATGCTGTAATTTCTAAATGATGTGAAATGTTTTGTTACCTGTGTAGTCCTTTCTTTTAATGAAGTTTGAATTCTTAACTTCGTCTAGGAATGCCAAACACTCTTATACAAGAGAGTTCCTCTTATCCTTCGCTGAATTGGATAGTTGCAATAATCACCCAAGTGGGCTTGATCCCCAGATTCTAAGGTACATCCTAGTTCATGAATGATTTTAATCATTTTGGAAAACCTGTTAGATGAAATGGGGAAGCTTTAGAAGTTTTTTCTTTGTGCAGAAATCACGTTGTGGAAGGAGTAAATTCTGCATCATCATCTTCAACAAGAGGTTTGATTCGCAGAGACAGGTATGGGCACATTCTGATTTAAGAAGATTACCACAAATTTTGGCTTGGTGTTGGAATTTGAAGTAAATCTGATGTTTCCTTGTTTCCATGCTATTCCTTATTATGGATATTTTATTTTAATGATAACTTTTCACAGTGATGGAAGTGGAGAGGCCCTTCAAAACATTCCGGAATGGCGAAGAGCTCCAGGTAACCCAGGGGGTGTTATCCTTTCGCAAGGTTCGAAAAGGAGTGATCAAGGTGGAACTTCCTTTACTGACAACTTCTCTTCAAGAACAGGCCCAAATTGGGGGGAGAACAGTCATTCATGGAGCAACTATGACAGGTCTGGGCGGCAGGGTTCTGGAAGTCAGGGAAGATGGGAACACAGATTGGGAGGCAATGACAAAGAAAGGGATCGTCCAAGGCATGATCGTGATGTACTAGAGCAAGGTTATTCTTTTTTTTGTGTATAGGAAGAGATTTTGATTGTAGATTGAAGTCTACTATGTTTTCATTTATGGTATGGTATTTTATAAATCTTTATTCTAGAATTGATTGACTTTCTGCATACCAGAACTCTCTCTATATTATATGTTGTTTGTCTGTTTTGGGGGATAAGTTGTCCATGCTTGATTGGTTCTCTCGTTATTTACACAAACCCACTTACAGATGTAGAAATCCTTGGGATGTGGGTGTTGCATTCTACCGTAAGTACCATAAAATAATAAGGAATTTAGTAGTAGGTTGCATGATAATTTAGTAGGGGGTTGCATGATAATAGTCTCTGTAAGAATTAGTGCAATAAAATAACAAGGAATAGAGAAGAATGTAGAAAATTGAACTTAGAGGGAGAGGCGGAAATAATAGAAATTATTATGGAATAGAATATTAATATTTTATTGTACTGTCTGTGAGTCACGGTGGCCTATGTGACATAGATGTTTGTATACAAAGCTATCAATATAAGAATTCCCTTACAACCAAACAATAGCAAAAGAAAGCAGAAAAAGAGAAAAGTGTGGGCCAGAGTAAAGGTCTGGTCCAATATTACGGTGCAAAAAAATATTGGACTCATCTGGATGTTGCCTCCCTTGGCCTGGCCCAGCCATTGTTTATTTTAATATTTTTCCATTTCAGATATCTTTATCTTGTCTCTGATCCGGACGATCTTGCATTCATAATTGCTGCCACTCCTGCTGTCTGCCCCTGAAAAGCTGTCTCTCAGCTGCTGATTTAGGGGACATTTTATGGTGGACATTTGATGCGAGTTGTATGTTTTGGAGGGCTCTCTATGTTTTCTTAGACATATTTTCTTTTTTAAAATATCTTTTCTCCAGAGAAATAATTTCCCCTGCTCTCGTGCACTGAAGGATGCATGGAACTCTCATAACCCTTTGTTCAAATGAAATATTTTTGGTCAAAGGAGTCGCTGTGATAGACTTTTTATAACAGGACAGCAGCAAATCAAAACATTGAAAGTTCTCATACAAATGCTAGAATTACACTACTGTATGTAGAGAATGTAGTGAATCTGTAATGGAAAACCTTAAGACCCTTTGTTCAAACAGAATATTCTGATAATGTGTGGGTCGCTTTTCAGATTAAGTTATTACAATAGGAAACGTGCAGACTAAAATAAGAAGGGATACTGCAGTTTATCACTGACAACCACTGATGCTATTTAATAGTTTTTTTTTGAAGGAAAATTTTCTTTATTATAATTTATTATATAGATTGCTTTTGTGTGGACATTTCTTTCTCTGCAATCTCTTTCTATAGCTTATAAAGTCATATACTATTGTTTGCAAAATCCTGATTTTGGAGCTTTTGCTATAATTCTCTTGCTCTTTTTTCACTCTATTCACCAATATACCTGCTTTCCTTTCTGCTTCCAATTGAATGCCATGGAAGGCACATTTGTTTCTTAGTCAGGTCTCTTTAAATGCTTGTTTTAAAATTTCATTTGATTTCAACTGAAAGTTTAAGCAATACCCAATTATGGTATTTGTATGGTCAAAAAATCAATGTCTAAAGTGGTTGATTTCACTCGTGTAGTGCAAGTAAAGGCCATGACATGTGAGCCTTTTGTTCGGATTTTATATATTTCTGCCAGGTGATTCTTTTAGTGGCATTCGCTGAATTAACATTTGTGTTTCCCAAATTGATCATTCTTCAAACCCAGAAAGCTATAGCACTCTCTATTAAATACACATACATTTGCTTATTTCATTTTCATTACATTGGTATTGACTTTCTTCTTTAAAAAACTTGACAATGTCTGGCAAAACAGCAGCAATGTTCTTAGATGTAGCATATTGAGTCATTTTACATTCTTGAGTTGTGAATCTGGGATGCAGACTCTGGAAGGCGGTTTCATGGTGGTGACCATCTCTCCCGGCATGGAATGTCATCTGAACATGATGGCCTTTTAGGAAGTGGGGCTGGTCCAAGATCATCAAGGTCATCAGGAGGTTCTATCATCCCAAATACTCGGGGACATGATCGACATCATTCTGGTCGAACAAATCATGCAAATGATACATATCAGCCTCTTCGTTCATCTAAGGTTTGTACCCTTAGTCATTTTTAGCTGCACCATGTATAATTCTTTGAAGAAGGCAAGTTTATTAATAATGTTGTGCTTTTTTCCAGGCCGGTACTCATTCACGATCAGAGATAACAGACTTCTATAATGATGAAACTTTTGGTACTGATGAGATATCCAATCAAGAAAGAATTGAACAGGAGAGAAGAAGAAGAGGTATGCTACAATTTTTCTGATTTATGGCAAACCTAGAATTAAGAATACGTTTGATGTAGATTCGATTCTCGGTGCAAATGTTCTGATTGCTTGAAGTTTTGCAAGGGAATTGCAGATATATCTTTAGATTTTTTCCATGCCCATAATTTTGTGTCCGTCTCTGTAAACTTGTCAAAGATGTTGATGATTTTTGATAATTCTGCAGTTTGCTAATTATTTTTCAATTATTTTTCTAAGATTCTTTCGAGCAGATGAGGAAGGAACAGCAAAAGGTGCTTCAGGAAAAACAGAAACTTAATGCTCAGAAGCAAGTTGAACATCATGCATGTCATTCGGGAAATACTTCTAATATGAAGTATGATGAACAGTTTATTCTGGAGGATGGGGAGAAATTAGAAGATCAGTCAGCTATTCTCCCTCTTCCAGATCAATCAACATCCTCTGCATCTGCCAAAACTAGTTTGCCTCAAGTCTCAATGCCACCAAGACCTTTGGTACCTCCAGGATTTTCTAAAACTTTGCTTGAAAAAAGCATCTCTGTGAAAGCTGCAAATAAAGAAGTTGCATCAGAGGTAACACCTTTGATTTTCAGCTTATACAGTTCTACTTGATTTCCCCTCTTCAAAAGATTATTTTGAAAACATTGTAAAATTGGTAGATTGTTTCTTATTGCTCATTTCATTAATGAGTGGTCATTTGTTGGATATTAATAAAAATATCTTATGTTATCTTATTATTTATAAACGACGACAATTTTTTGTTGTTTTGCACTATTATTTGTTTCTGCAGATACTACATTGCTTGAATGATGTTCAATGTTAACCTTGTATAATATTTGTCAAATGGTTTAACATTGTATAATTTTTTCCAGGTTGTTAATACTGAAACAGCCAAAATTTCCAGTGATGCTACCAAAACAAATACCCCTTTGGATGGTAAAGGAAACCAAATGAAAGAGGGGCAACTGATCAAATTAACCAGTGGCACCAATAAGCATGAACCTCAGGCATCGGGTCAGGATACTTATGGTATATTGGCTTCTGCTGAAGATGACAAGGGTCAGCTGCAGGTGTCTGGCAATGTTGATTGTTATCAAGCCACTGGCATCTTAGATATAGCACCTAATTTATTGAAATCTGATAGAACTGTCAGTCTACCAGAAAGTGAGCATGATGGTTGCAGTCTAGATTCCAAGAGAGCCAGAGAAGATGAGGCAAGAAGCAATGCTAGCAAAGAAACACCAGAGTGTATCCTCGATAGGCTGTTTGGAAAGGCCTCTACTGATTTTGATAAACAAGATGTTTCCATTCCAGATGAGGTTAGTATTGTGGAAATTTGATATTAAGCAAGAGGCATGTTTATTTTATATTGGTAGAAAGATAAATGGGGTAAAGCAAACTTTTGTCTTTTTACCCTTTCAAATAAAATTTGTTTTTTATAATTATACTGTTGGTTATTGCTTTTGATGCAGTAGTTTGGTTTATATAATTGACCTTGAATTTGAAAGACTCTTCATTGTCAGATATGGTTGCTCTATATTATTATTGATTAATGTAAAGTTTGTAAGTTAATTGTTAATTTAAGGTGAAACGGCAAATTTAATAGGTCAAAGTATATGGATTTCATCTGTTTATATGATATCTACTATAGGATTTCAACTGCGGTTGCATCACCTATTCATTCTGATATTATCAAAGGCATTTGTGACTCTTTTGGACCACTTGTCAACCAATATTTTTCACATTTGGGAGTGTCCAATACTATTTTTTTTTCAATGGAACCCATCACGGGAAACCCTCAGGCACTTCCCCTCATTTTGATGATGGTACCCAAGGTAAACCGTTCGGTTGCAGTGATTGGGAAACCTAACCCGGCAGGGACATCAAGTGAGGCCCTTTATATGCATAGCCACCCGAGGATTTGACCCCGAGACTTTCTGCTTGCTTTTCACAGCACTTAACCACTTGAGCTAACCCACTGGTCTAGAATGTCCAGTACTATTTTTTGTCTGATCTCATCTTTAACCTTATCACATACTGTCACAAAGAGGCCTGCCTCAAGGAGCAGGACCAGTCAAGATTAGGTGGGGATACTCTAAAGAGGATCTATAATGTGTTGTACAGGGCTAGAAGGTTAAAATCTCCTCTGCCAGAAAGAAGAAGAATGTTCTGGGAGTTGGTCTCATTGCTGGTCCACTCTAATGTAGCCAAAAGTTGGGACTTTTGCCTGGATGGCAATAAAATACGATTCAACTCCCCAAAAGAAGATATTAAGGCCCCTTCTGTTTCGCCCCATGCATGGAAGCAGAAGAAACAACTTAACATTTACTTTGCTGTTGTCACTTCATTGAGACAGTTTGGGAACTAGGTAAAACAAGTCTAGCTTGTGAACATGTTAATGCACACAAAGGAGGATCTATTTGGGATTGGTGTAAAGAATGGATCAAAAAAGCCAAAATGTTTTTTAGTGAGAGTCACACACTCCAAAGAATAATAGAGTTATTTGTGATTTTTTCTTGGATGGGAATAAAATTTAAGATTTTAACATCACAAGAGTGTCATTTTTTGAACTATGGTAAGTGGATGCTGTATTTAGAAAGAATAACTTAAATACTAGGTAGATGAAAACTCGAAAGCTTCAATCAAAGCAGCAGATCTAAGTATGCCAATCTAAAAACACAGAATATTGAATATTTGAACAATGATACACAGATTTGAACTCTCAATCACATCTTTCGTTCTATTGTATACTGAAGGAAGAAACACACTGCAATAGCTCAAACCAAAAACTTGCTATAACCAACACAATGGTGCACCCTGCATCTCTTTTATAGAATAGGAAGAGGACGGGAAATACAATGAATCTGGACACATGAAAGAGCCTACTTGGTTTCACTGTGTCAAACCCTAGCACTAATATGATCACCTAGTGGGCCCTAGTTGCATGGAAAAGAGTGCCAAGTAAGTGTACCCCAACTAGAAGATGAATAGGAGCATGCAAGCAATGCATCATTTCCTTGAGAAAAGGCCCTTTACCTAATTTGGAATCTTCTTATGTATGGGCTCTCTAGATAACAAGGGATCTGCACCTCCCATTGACAATTGATCATACATGCTAATATTTTTTTTTGTAAGTACCCGCAAGGGATTTGAACTCGTGACCTTTCATTTACAACTTCTCATCTCAGTTACTCATTACCAATTGTTCTAATCCCCGTGGGAATCATGCATGCTAATATTAACAAAATCAAATCTATAATAATTGAAAAGCTCTATCTAAAATTGGAATTGCCAAGCAATTATCATCATTTAAATTAGAATTAACTGAAGGTGGTGCATGTATGCGCCCTCTACCAAGCAACAGTCCATATCACCATCTCTTTCATGACTACTGTAAGTAAAGGTTGAAGGCACAATCTTTGTTGCACTATCACTGGGAGAACCACTAGTTGAGCAACATGTAAACGTTCTTACTAATCCCATTTTGTAAGGAAAGCATTCTTCGTTAAACCTAGTATGCTACTTGCTGCCATGTACTCTACCTCTATTGAACTAAGTGCCACTGTTACCTGCTTCTTGCTAAACCAATATATCATACTTGAACCCAAACTGAAATAGAGCCCTGAAGTACTCTTCTTGCCACCTGCATCTCTAGCCCAATCAGAGTCCACAAAACCATGCATCATCAACTGAACATCCCCAACATGCTTCATAATGCAATGTATAGTGGCCTTAAGTACCAGAGCATGTGTTTTGCAACAACCCAGTGATTCTGCTATGGCTCAACCATAAACTAGCTCAAAGTGTTAATCACAAAACAAATATTAGGTGTGGTATTCACTGGATGCTATAGTTACTGGATTCTCCTCAAGGCAACTTGCACCTTGCACTTTAGAGTTAGCTTTAGATTAGTTGTGATCATCATGTTTATATCAATATTGTATTTTAGAGTTCTGTACAATGAGTTGTCTTTAGTGTAGGCACCTTGCACTTTAGAGTTAGCTTTAGATTAGTTGTGATCATCATGTTTATATCAATATTGTATTTTAGAGTTCTGTACAGTGAGCTGTCTTTAGTGTTGTAAGTCTTTTAGATAACTGTGACTCATATGAAAGGTTAAAGTGCACATGCAATGTGTCTTTTTGTATTAAATGCATCTCTCTTGTATTTAGCTATTGCCACTCATGTATTATCATAGATTGGTAATCTGAATTAGAAATGTTCACGTTGCACAGTTTTCCACTGTCAGTAGGTTTTGTCTCTCTTGCAATTAGAAAATTGATTTTACTTCTCACAATTTTCCACTACTAATTCTGTCTCTCCTCTTAGAGAAATTGATTTTACTTCTCATTGTTCTCCATCCTGGCTCATATCATTTTGGTGCTATAGTGTGAATATTTGATGATGCTATTTGCTAGCAATTGCAGTCATTACATCTTCAACAAACTTCGTGGTATTGTCTCATTCCCTAATTGGCAACATGAGTTGGAAAGAGAACAGGCTTTAATTCAGATTTAATTTCTTTTTCTTTTAGTATAAAATTAAAAATTTCTTTTTTTTTTGATTCTCCGATTTCTAATATTTTGAATGAATGCCACACTTGCACTGGATTCTTTTGCTGATTCCGATCACACCCACGGTTCATGTAACTTTGCCAGATACATAAGGGAACCTATCAACTACTTATACACCATGTATCTACTAAATATAATGCAAATTTGTTGATAACTTCATATTTGGTATCATGGGGGAGTAGCCATGGGCTTACAATTCATTATTTGAAATCTCTTCCAAATCTTGACTGTATACTTACCTTGTTTGAGGAAGATCTCACTTGGACTCTGCCACACCTTTAAACCCAAGAAATAGTGCATAGGATTAATGTCCTTCATGTTGAACTAGTGTGCCAACTCTGCCTTCCATTATGCTACAAGCTTGGCAGGACTATTTGTAGTCATTAAATCTTCAACAAACTTGGTGGTTGTGTCTCATTTTCCAATTGGCAACATGAGTTGGAAAGAGAACATACTTTAAAGTTTAATTTAGACTTTATTCCTTTTTCTTTTAGTATAAAATTTCATTTTTTTTCTTTCTTTTGATTACCAAGTTTCTAATATTTTGAATGAGTGCCACACTTGCATTGGATTATTTTGCTGATTCTAATCACCCCCATGGTTCATGTAACTTTGCTAGATACGGGATCCTATCAACTACTTATACACCATGGATCTACCAAATATGAATGTGAATTTGTTGATAACTTCATATTTGGTATCATGGGAGTAGCCATGGGATTACAACTTATTATTTGGAATCTCTTTCGAATCTTGACTGCATAAATACCTTGGTCGAGGAGGACCTCACTTGGACTTTGCCACACCTCTAAACCCAAGAAGTAGTGCATAGGATGGATGGGATTGATGTCCTTCATGTTGAACTAGTGTGCGAACTCTGCCTTCCACCATGCTACAAGCATGCTAGGGCTATCTATAAGTTGCTTCGAGTTAAGGTTACTCCTGCCCCCCCTACCTGCAATGTGTACTATTTTTTCGGTATTCAAAATGCAACGGGAGTGATGAATAGCAATAGAGTAGTGGATGAGGAGGGTTTTTTGGCTGAGCTCTTTAAGCATGATTTACGTGCTCTTAATGATCACATTGCATGATTTATTTAATCATGTTGTTTGCACGGAACATTTGCACGAGGTTCCAAAGGCATGTCCTCTTCACACTATTCACCTGACCAACAAATTGGGGTCCAATGTTGATTCAAATAATTATAGGACAATCATGGTTGTCACACATTCTCCAAACCCTATGCTGTGACCCTCTATCTGCATTTATTTGATGAGCTTGGGAGGTAATCCCTTTGGGTTGGAGGATAGGGGCATGGTTTTGACCAACATAATAGAACATTGATCAAATTCTCACACTTTGATCCATTATTGAGGAGGCAAGACATTGTTCTTCGAAAGTCTACAACTGCTTTGTTGATTTTTGAAAGGTGTTTGACTTGATCCCATGAGTTCCCTTGTTCTAAAGTTTCAGGGACATTGGCATTTCAAAGATCCCTATCACTCTTATCATGTTTCTCTATGAGTTTGTTCTTGCCTGCCTCAACATAACACATGGGGCACACAACACATGAGGTGTAAGATCTTATCAAGAGCACTATGGGGGCCAGGCGGGGTCCTATTTGGTATTTACATTGATGAGCTAGAGTTATTCCTCCATGATCATATTGAGGATGGTGATGGGTGCCTTCTTCACCATGTCTTCATCTTTGTCCTTCTTTTTGTCAATGTTGTTATTCACTAAGCCTCCTCTTTAAGGGTTGTAGAACTAGACACTATTGGATGCCTTGTCACTTTTTGGTAATCTTCATTAGTTGATGGTTAATGTAAGTAAAATCAGTGTTATGAACTTCTATATTTTAAAGAATGCCCTATTGAATGATAACTTCTCTTTTTGGGTAGAGGAGATTGAAATCACCAGAACATACACTTACTCGGGGGTTCAATTCTTAGAGCAATGTTTTGGTTTGATGCATGCACTGTAGCCTTTGGTCAACAAAAGAGATGCCTCTACGGCTTTAATTGAGAGGATTTGTTTCCATAACCATTTCCAAGGTACATAATCCAAGTTGTTCCTCATGGACACAATCATTTTTCCCATGATTCTCTATGGTTTAGAAGTTTGGGGGCCTAGTCTATTGGAGTTGGACTGGCCAAGGTGAAGAGAGTTCAAACCCTCCCTCTTTGCTGTATGAACTTATGTAAGCAGACAATCCCTTAGACCATTAGTTGGGTAGAGTTTGAGGCCCACCCTTTTCAAATAGTCATTGTGTTCAATGGTCAACCTGGTTTTGTTTCTACAACTCATTTAATGTTTTGTTGACTTAGTAGTTGGTCGAAATTGGTACCCTTTGCTATTGTTCCCAAGAGGCCATTGCATTGATTAACGCCCCTAGGTGTACCCGTTGTTGGTTTTTAGGGGTTTCTCATCTATGCATCGAGTTTTTTTTTATGGATTACTTTTCCATTCAAATATTCTCTAAATGCATTGGGCCAGCTCATGCCTACTAGGCAAGTTATAAATTGGAGCACCTGAGATGACATCTACAGGTAATACATCTAGGCTACTTGGATCAACTTGTCGTGTGGGTTGGGTACCACACTAATTCTACATGTAGAGTACTTCATGGAGTTTAGGCATGGCTTCATTATTAGACACTTGTGCACATGTAGTCACTAGATGCATGTTCTCACGATACCCTTGGTGCAGTTTAGGGTGGGATCACATTGACTTTAGGTGGAGGTTGAGCACTACTTCAACAGTTAGACAAGACATGCCAACTATGCGACCTTCAAGAGATTGAGATAGAGTAGCATTTATTATGAGATTCAGGTGAGGATCTGTTATCTCTTCAAGGAATCATAGAATTCCCTCTTGCTTTTTTTCAGGTATCTAGAGTAGAGATGCTTGGCTTTGTTCACGAGGGAGGTCCTTAGTTTTAGATCCCATTCTCTTTAGGCCTCCTCCAGTTTGTACACCACCAAGATGATCACATCCTTCTTCCTAGTGCTCCCATATTACAGGAGCATCAAGAAGCAAGCCTATTACAACGTTGCTTTGGAGTTTAAATCCATGAGACACTTTGGGGGTTGGTACACTCTCCACCAGGGAATTGTTGTACTTGCTCAAGACTATTGTGGAGGTATTGTTTGAGATTTTGGGATAGTTCACATCACAACGGTAGGCAAAGGAGTTCCTCCATATCTTGGCAATGGGTTGCGTCTTCCTTGTAGTGCACACAACACAAACTAGTGCTTCTTCAAGTTAGTTTTCTATCTGCACTTGCATCATCATGACCTTAGATGTTAGGAGAAATACCCAATGGAGTAGATCTTAATACTCCCTTCTCTTTTACCCTCATATAGCGCACTATTCTAGAAGGGTTGGGTGCCCAATAGTGTTTGCACATCTATATTTGTATTCTAGAGATACTATTTTTACATATTTCATTCCTTTTTTAATATTATCCTTAGATCTTTGAATCATAGAGAGTAGATACGGTTTTCTCTCCTCTCTTTTGTTCTATATAGGGCTAGCTTGTGTGCACCCTCATAGTGTTGACATTATTGTATTTAGTAGTCCTATTGACCAACTTTGTGGTCATTTGTTGGATATTAATAAAATTATGATATCTTATCTCTTTTATCCCACGATTTGTGGACAAATACCTCAAGTTTGAAGGAAGTCTTCAAGATCTTTATGATAAGTGGATGCTTTAACATCACTCCACTAGAAGTATAGATTTAGATGAGCATGCCAGGCAATTTGTGATATTATAAGAGATTGTGAAATACATATAATAGAAGATTTGGTGAATAAGAAGGATGATTTATACAAACTTAGATTGAATAATCTAGTAGATCTTTGTAATGAAGAATTCAAATCCATTCATATGAGGGCAAAGATCGAGAAGCACAAGATTCGACATGGAGACAGTCAAGTAGCATATGCGTTTTGATAAGAGAGCAAAGTTTTGTATGCATTTGGAAGTCAGGAGCAAGGGAAATTCTTTGTTAGGTGATTGCAAGGAATAGAGATAATGCCCGTGAATGCATAGCCAGTAAGAAAATTATTTTTTAAAGTTTCAGCGTTTAATACTCTATTATGAGTTTTGGACAAATTTTTTGAGGACATTCAAATTTGTGCAATTTCTAATCTCAGCCCCCAAATCTGCTAAACCATGTGACTTAGAAGCTGAAGGACAAAGCAGGAATATAATTTAAAAATTTCGAATTCTTATTTTATAGGCAGTATGGAAACTTGTCCTTAGAGCTTTGGTTGGCATTGTACAAATTCAACATGTTAAAAGAGATTTGATTTGTGAACCAATGAAACAAATATGGGAGTGATTATTGAACCAACTACTTCTACCTTTGAAATTCGCTGAAGTGAAGACAGAATGACATAGTGAATTTAGTCTTATTTTAGATGAGTGAAGAAAAAGCCATGTGAACCAATTTAGCGAGTATCATGAACTGTTTTGTGAACCTCTCCATGTATATGCACTTGTATCTGATCATTACGATGGAACAAATAATACATTTGTCTTATTTTATTATCTTCTCTAGCTTTCATTTTGTGTATATATTTGGACACCAATAGTGGTATTGGAGCAATGTTCATATTCAAGGACAAGATGACACATGTATGCATCCAGGCCTTGAAGCATTAGAGATCATGTAGTCTTGATGAGAGAGAAAGTTTGTGGGCCCTCGAGGATTGAGAGTAGGGCATATTGATGCTTTTGATGGTGGCACCTTGTAGATTGGCAATGATGAAGTCATTGTTGAGTAGTTTGGGTAACAACACATCCATAGTAGATAGACAACAAAAACCCATGTGAAGAGACATTGAGACCTACAACTCAATGTTAATGACACGCATGTAGAACAGAGAGTTCAATCAGCTGATGAACTGTTTATATTTGTTTTAGTTGTCTTTGTTGCATTCCCTTTCTCCTTGGTTGCTTGTGGTGTCAGCAGAGTTTATGGAACTACTCTTGTAATGTGAAACAGCGACTATGCTGAAAGGCCACAGTGGGGTTTAGAGGGATTGTGTAATGGAGTTTGAGAAGTGCAATTGTAGCTGTGTTGGATGCATGCAATCTCTTTTCCATGTGAGATGGTGAAGTGGCTGCACATTTGTAGAAGTGATACCAGAGTTTGGTTTGCAACTTCTATTTGCCCATCAATTTGTAGATAGAACTAAGTTGAATGTTTGAGCTTGTTGCCTAGAAGCTAGAATAGTATAGAGTTACATCAAGAAGATGACGGTTGAAGTAAAGATGAAATGTGTTCATTTATGTTAATATAAACATGGTTCTTCTATGGTGGTAAACTGTCTCTAATACCAAATGACTTGACGTAGGCATGTAGGGATAAAACTTCCACTTTGATACCTAGTTATGTATATTAAGGATTTGATGTTGAAGTGAACTCAAAATCTTACCCGTGGTATTGAATGCACAACTTAATGTTACGATAGGTGTCTTTAGACTATTGTTCAAAGGGCGTTCCCTTGTATTCTATAATTGAGCCTTTGGCATATCAATATTCCATATTAATCTTTAAAATCTCAAATTTACAAAATTGGGAGGCAAATAAAAGTTCATTGAAGAAAAAGAATTTTGATAAAAGTTGCCGCTAAATTTGATATCAAAAATATATATCATAAAATAACTTTTTAATATGTTTTAGATTTATTATTTCTATATAATTTTATAAATATAAGGTTTTTAATATATATATATATATATATATATATATAACCTTTTAATATATAATGAATATATTATTTATATATTAATTATATGTAGTACCATCAATATAAATGTTTTAATATATATCTTTGTATATTTGATTGCCCTTAGAGAAGCGAGGTGCTCTACAGCTCAGTATGGGGGAGATGATGTAACGGAACATAATGTTACCAAAAAAAGTAATTACAAAAATCCATGTCGGTTCATAAAATAAAAAAAAATCATGAAAAGTATTTAAAAAATTTCATTAATCTATAAAATAAAATATTAAAACTTAAACTCGGATTTATAAAGCAAGAAAGGGATCAAATTTCTTGAATTTAAGATATGATTTTATAAAATAAAAAATGAAAACTTAAACTCAGATTTATAAAGCAAGAAAGGGATCAAATTTCTTGAATTTAAGATATAAAAAAATACATATCAAGAAATTGGATTCCTCTTGGTGCTTGATAGATCGGGGTTTAAAATGGATTTATGCAGGTATACATCTCAGTGAAATGCATGTGTAAAGTTATAACTATTTTTTTAATATATATTAATATAAGTTATAAAGTGAATACGTATATACACTCATATATATGGTTTGATACATTCAATGAAATTTAAATCTAGTCTCACCCATTTAGCGACCCTCCTCTGTGACTCATGTTTGCCCTTTTTTAGATCTGACATGTAACGACTCAATTGTTTTAGGGACTTTGACTTTGACATGTATGTAACTCTGTGTACCCTCCTTTTGTCTGTAAGTATACAAACATAGGGGTGGTGGGATTTCTTGGCTTTTGTAGGGGCATAGAAAGATAGAAAAAATATGTATTACATGATACAGTACACCAAATGGCCTTTTTAGTCATGGCCAAATATACACTAAAATTCCCCTGAATTAGAACTTCAAGGCAAAAAGTAGGTGAACTCGGGTTATAATCTGTGTATGTCAAGTGGTTTGTTTTTGTTCAAATTCTGTGACCATGAAATTCAGATAAAATCCTGTGTAATAAAAACCGATAAAATTCGCTATCAAGTTCTTCCATATATTTCATCATTTTCCTATACACTCCTTCTAAGTTACAAGGTTCGATTTTGAGTTTGGGTTTGGCAATCATTAAGTTTAATTCGGGTTCAAATTTTTCGATGAGGTTCGTTGTAACGTTTGTCGATATGCATTTTTCAATATATATATATATATATATAGAAACTGTGTTGCATGGGTACCCGTACCGGGGGGCAGGTACACGAACCAGTACCGGGTACCTAGGTACGTCCCCAGCCGTACCCAAATCCAATCTCACGTATCGGGTATTTCATGTATGAAAATAGGGTACTCGCGTGGATTTTGGTACGCCATACCATGTGTTTGGGTACGCGGTCGGTACAACCGTTGGACAATTTATCTTAGCTCGTTGATCGGGATGAGTCAATTTGTAAAGTTTAAAGTTTAAAATTTTAAAAATTGAATAATAAAACACTAAAACACATGTTATGTGGGCCCTTGCCCCTTGCCTAAACTGGCGCAACATTGTATTTCTCACTACTAGTGCACCGTGCTCAGTACTCCAGCGCCGACGTGACAGAGGACCTTAGAGATGCTAATGCCATTGATCCTAAGGTTGTTAATGACATGGCTTGAGGAAGCCAAATCAACTATCTTGTTCGTGTTCAATGTTTACTGTTTTGAACTTTCCTTTTCATGTCTAAAAATGCCTTTAGGCAAATTTTGGATGTAGTATGGCAATGAAGTTTGAACTCATGGTGTCATGGACATATAATATTTTATGTCGTTAATTATATTAATATAACTTCAGTCTTCCAGTTGATATCTACTATGAGTCTATGTCATATGATTTATCAAATTTATTATTTTATGTTTCAAATATTCAATGCGAATGTTCATATAAATCATTGAATTTAGAAATATCAAATATGCATGTATGATGTGAGTGTGAAATGTTTTATTTTAATAAATTTTAACACACACACATACATATATATATTTGTCTACAGTACCCCCGGCGTACCCAAGTACCCTGTTTCAAAAAGTGGCGACCCCGTCTCTGCCCCCGTCCTAGTACCCGTCCCTGTACCCACGTTTCCTGGCAACTTAATATATATATATATATATAAAATACTTAGAAATCTATGTCAATAAACATATATGAGTAAGAATCATGATCGATATACATATATGGTTCATTAGTATATTAGTCATGATAAAATCCAATCATCAACACTCTTATTAAATTTTAAAATTTAAACGTACAGTGGAACTACAAATTGCGAAAAGTAGAACATATTCTTCAGACTTCAAAATTTGAAAGGATGTCCATAATGTCAAATACTTTTAATCCTTAAAAAATTCACAAGATTTAAATCATGATCATAATTTGAACACAATGCATTATGCAATTGGAAATTGCAAAATCAAGTAGAACATAGTCTTCAAATTTCAAAGTTTAAAAGGAAATCCATAGTCTCAAATAGTTATAATCCATAAAATTGGTTCACAAAATTTAAAACATGGTCAGAATTTCTATTTTTGTGGTCTATTTGTGAATCATAAAGTTCTAAATAATTAAGAGCTAATGGAGTAGTAAAGGCACTAGAATCATAAAGCTCTAAATAATTAAGAGCTCATGCAGTAGTAAAGGCACTAGAATTGTGATCATCATATTCATCAATAAGTGAAACTCTATCATCACTAAGCTTATCACCAATGCCAAGATCATCTTCTTCTATCATCACTAGGGTCATCACCAATGTCATCATCAATGCCAAGATCAACGCCTTATGCACTCAAAATAGGTTCTAACCATGGGTGAGAGGAACTACATAAACAAGGGTCTTTGAACCATATAGATAATAATTTGTTTCTTTTCTTGAATTGAATATGGTTTCTAACCTGATAGGGTTGGGTCTTTAACCCAATAGATTTTTCAACTTTCTAAAAACTGAAGGGGAAAAAATTGAAATTTTCCCTTCAGGTTTGCTTGGGATTTGAGTTCGCCTCAGGTTTGCTGAAAAGGTTTGGAATGAGGTTCGCCTATCAGGTTTGGTGAACCTCAATAAACTTCAAATTGTTTTAGGTTCATTGAACTTTGAATCTCAAGGTTGAAGTTTGGCGCATGCCTTGACTTGCCCCTCATTAAAAATATATGATACATGCTACAATCCGATGCCCTCATTAGGCATATATGATAGGATTCCATGACTTTAGTGTTCTAGACTTGTTAGTTTTCTTTTTCTTTTTCTTTTTAAATTTCATTTTCGAGAAAAAATGATTTAAGTTCACTGAAGTTCAACCATCAAACTTGATTCTATTTGGTTTATTGAAGTTTGGCTATCATCACCTATCAGGTTTGGTGAGCCTTGTTGAATTTCAAATTTTTTTAGGTTCATTGAACTTCGAACCTCAATGTTGAAGTTTGGCTTGCTGTGACTTACCCTCATTAAACATATATGATATGTGCTAAAATCTGATGCCCTCATTAGGCATATAATATGATATATGATAGGATTCCATGAATTTAGTGTTCTAGACTTAATAGTTTTCTTTTTATTTTTAAATGTCATTTTTGAGAAAAAATGATTAAGTTCAATGAATTTCAACCATCAAACTTGATTCGATTTGGCTATCAAATTCTCCAAATCAGCTTGAATATTTTGATCCATCTTGAAGTTTGGCAAATTTCAAATTCACACCCTGTTATATAGGGTATAATCATATAATGTGTTAATGCAGACATTGCTGTAACAAAGTTTATATTGTAATACAGATAGAATATATGTATTTTTTATACTTGTTTATATTCTTCCCTTTCGACAATTTATACACATACACACTTTTGTTGTAACAAGGTTTTTTATTGTAATATCGATAGAATACATTTTGTTTTGTATATTCTATACTTTTGACAAGTTACACACACACACACACGCACACACCCCGAATGCTTTTGGTGAAATGTAACCCTAAGAGCCATGGAAGTTGGAAAGTCATACTCCATTCATCTCTTGCAGATTTTCACAGTTCCATAGAAATGGATCCAGATCTGGATCTGGTTAATGATCCACCAGATTTTCTAGAAGGCAGGATCTGGTTATGGGGATCAGGGAAACGGGAGGATATATATATATGTGTATGTGTGTTTAATTCCCAATTCCTGCAAGTGACATGTTGAGCTCTTAAATCGGTATAGTGTTGACAAAGCCTCGAGCTTCTGCAGAATCCAGTTTATTGTAGGTATCATCCTCAGAATGAGCGGAAGTGCCCTACAGGTTTCCCTGGGAAATGTTATAGGTTCAATTCCAATTCCTGCAAGTGACATGTTGAGCTCTTAAATGAGTATATTGTTGACAAAGCCTTGAGCTTATGTAGGATTCAATTTACCTTGGGTACCATCCTCAGAATGAGGGGAAGTGCCCTGCATTTTCCCCTGGGAATTGTAGTCCACGTTCAATTCCCAATTCCTGCAAGTGACAAAGCCTCAATTTTCTGCAGAATCCAGTGTACCCTCCTTAGAATGAGGGGAAGTTGCCCTGCAGGTTTCCCCAGGAAATGTATTCCACAAAATATTTATATCACAGTTACACGGTTACTGCTCCCAGGACTTGGGCAACTTGTAGCCAATGTTTTCTCACTCCACGGAGCTTAGGAGTTGGTATGAAATACACACTTTTTGTTGGGAGTTTCTTTGGGAGCAGCTTGGAAGCTTTTTGGGAACTTGCCATGGCCGCTCCCTTTTTTTGGGAGCTTGTAGAAACTCCCTGTTTGTTTATTAGCGTCAAGAAGCTCCTTGATAGGCAGGGAGCTTCTACAAGCTCTTGATCATGTGGGGCCCAAAATCATAAGAAAAGTGCCAAAAATCAATTGAATGATCATTGTTTCTTGTTCCAAGAAATCACCAGCAGTAAAAAGAATCAATTAAATCTATCAATCATGCCATTTTAATTTTTTTATTGCTTATATAAATTAAGAGGCCTCATGCCTCTTAGCACTCAAAATATAAGATGCCAATGTACTTAAGTGAATAAACATGGATCTTTCTAGACCAGCACTAAGATATTGGACAATTATAACTCATGTATCAAATGTTAGCTAGATTACATTATTTCTATTGAGTATTGATAAAGCAATTTAGGGTCATAAACAACATCAAACTCAAAAGGCCACATACTTTCAAAGTTTGATGTGGGTTGAAAGTTGAAATAATCAAGGTCATTCACATGAGAATTAACTATTAAGCAGTAGTTACCATGTAAAAAGCTAAGTTGCACGAAATGGAGAAACAGGGATGAGTTTCCGAAACGGGGACGCGTTGGAAACATGACCCCCCAAAATTTTGCAAACGGGGAAACACGATATATGTATATATATATATATATATTTTGCCAAGGAAAAAATTGCTTTATTCACACTGAATAAACATGCACTGCCCTCTAGGGGCTTACACAAAGTTCGTCAAAAATGCCCTTTAGGGGCTTACATAAAGTTTGTAAAAAATGCCTTTCTTAATGTACGCTCTATCTTGTCACAAACAGTTCTGTTAGTTTTTTACAGCCTAACATACTGGTTCACCACTTGGTTATCTATATATTCTTTCACCTCCATTAAACCTGGAGGGAGCGTTAAAGCTAGTTTTGATAGCTTGTCTGCTTCAACATTTAATTCTCTGTATACATGCTGAAAGGATATTGATTCGAAATTTGCCATTTAGTCTCTGATTGCTCTCAACAAATGTTGAAGGTGAGGGGCATTTATTTGCAGCTGGCCATTTGCCCAGTCTGTTGATATTTGTACCTAGGAAAGTGTTCCTTAGGTGACTTTAGCCTTAGTCACTTAAAAGGGGAAATAAAGTGACCCTTGCATTTAATGACTTAAGTGGAGCATTTAATGTGACTTTAGAGATTAAAGTCAAGTTTGATAAATTTAAGTGGGTGAGGGAAATTATTTTTTATGAAAAATTAAATGGAGTATTTATTCTCATCCCTGGATCTAATCTAATCTTAGCCATTGGATTAGATGGCTCTTCACCTACCTAGGGTTTAATAAAAAAGCAGGGAAAAGGTATTTCACATTCGTTTCTTGAGAGAAGAGTGAAGAGAAGAGAGAAGAAGAGAGAGGGCACGATTTTTGAGGCACCTAGTTGAAGCTTTGACTGTGGGCACAAAAATCGAGACAACATTAAATTGCTTGAACGGATTCCGAGGAGTACGACCTTCATTTATTGCAGGCACATAAATCGAGGAGTACGCCATTCATTTATTGCAGGCACATAAATCGAGGAGAGTGTGGCTTCCGTACAGTACGGATTTTGGGCACAGTTTTCAAGGTAAACTCAGGTACAGATTTCGAGGACCTCTGGCACATTTTTCGAGATAGAAGACAGGTTTTGTGGCATAGTTATCGAGGCCGTACGACTGCATTTAATGCAGTCAGTACATTATGATTTGGTGACTTTTTGGCACAGAAATCGAGGGCAGCATTTAAGCGTTTTGGCACAGAAATCGAGGACTGATTTTGACTGTTATTTTGGCACGTTTTTCAAGAAGGCACTGAAATCGAGACAGTTTATGCACAGAAAACAATGCATCATGCTGGGTGATTTGCGTTGGTTGAGATAAGTTGTATTTTGACTGTAAAAGACTATCTGAATTTTTCCTAGAAGAAATAATAAAATCTCTCTCTTTGACTGGTTTTCCCCTTGTGGGTTTTTCCAGGGCCATTGGCTAAATATTTTTGAGTACTGTGTGTTGAATGGTGTGCATTTATTTATTTTCTGTCGGTGAAAAGATTGAAGTTACAACAGTGTTTTAAGTCTGAAATTTATGTTTATTTCCAGCGCTTTAAATTTTCTGAATTTGGCAATAAACTGAGACATTTTAACTTATAAATCGGAGGCTGAAAACTTGTGAAAAACGTACACAGTCTATGGTCATTTTGGTGTCCCCATAAATCTGAAGTATTCAAACTTGCTTCTCATAAGCCACTCGGAGGACTGACCATAATGCTGATAATTCCGCCTTGTTGTTTGTGCCTTTACCTGGTGCAAAGGTAATCTCCATCTTTGTTGTTTCATCAAGAGAAAGGATGCCTCCAACACCTCCCAAAGGAGGTTCCCCTTGGCTCGCTCTATCGAAGAAACCCCAAGGCACGTTTCTATTTATGTTCGGTGCTTCGAGCTCTCTTCTTGGTTTTTGCTTGGGTGCCACCTGATGTTCCATTACTTTCTGCAAAAGCACATTAACAGTTATTTCTGGGGAAGTCCAAATGTTTTTGAAAATTGCTCTATTTCTTGTTTCCCATATAGTGTAAACAAAAAGGGCTGGCAACGCTTCATGTTGACATACCCTTTCATTGTTCCACCACTTTTTTACTCTATGCCCTAGAGATTCATCTTCTACTGTGGTTGTGGTAGGATCCAACTTATTGGTGACTTGTTTCCACGTTGTTCCTGCATATGTGCAATGGAGAAAAAGATGAGAAATTGTTTCACTATCAGCCCTGCACAATGCACAATAACCATGCCCATTGAAACCTCTTCTCATTAGAGCTTCCCATGTCGACAATTTGTTATTGAAAGCCAACCAGAGTGTTATAATTGTTTTTAAAGGAGCATGAATTTTCCAAATTCGTGACCACCAGTAGCAGTTTGTTTGTGGTTGTTCTAAATGGATTGCTGCTTCATATCCCAGCTTTGCTGAAAACTTGCCATCTTTATTGTTCCATGTCCAACTTAACTTGTCCTGTTCCTCTCCGAGATGAATGAAATTTTCCCTGAGTTGTTTTATGTATGAGTTCCAAAGCGTTGCTTCATTTCTAGCTAGCTCCAAATCTTCAGCCGACTTCCAAACCATTCCTCTTTGGTTTAGATCCGTGTAAGAGCTTGCATCTGCTAAAACTCTGATTTCTTTTCCATAAGCTGTGTGATGAGCACTTCTGGCAATCTGTAGCTCTCCCCCGAACCTACCCACGGGTCTTGGCCTATTCTGATTCTTCTCTTGTCACCTACCTTCCAGGCAACCCGATTTCCAACTAACGGGAAAGCTACCACAAAGGCCTTCCAGCACATCGATCCTCCTTTGTGTGATTTTGTTGGTTGCCTAAACCATTCTTCTATGGATGCGTTTGGACAGTATTTTTCCCTCATAGTTCTTCCCCCCAGAGTATCGGGATTTTCCACCATTCTCCACAGAGATTTTGCTGCCAGAGCTTTGCAAAAGAGATTTGGGTTCTTAATTCCCCAACCACCTCTGGATTTTGGAAGAACTATCTTCGTCCACTTAACTAGAGGGATTTCTTCTACTTTTGTGCTTGGTGTCCACAAGAATGATAAGCATTTTTCCTGATTTTTGCTAAGATACCCTTTGGTATATAAGAAATTGAGGACCAGTAGACTGGGATGCTTTGTAATACTGCTTTCAATAGGACTAATCGTCCTCCCCTTGATAGGAACCTATTTGTCCACATTGATACTCTGCTCTCAATTTTCTTGTAGAGCCATACCCAGTCTTGTGAAGAGTATGCATTTGGTTTTAGTTGAAAACCTAGGTATTTGAAACCCTCATTCAAGGGTGAGATGGAAACTGCAATTAGCTCTCTTGCCTGTGTGAAGACTTCCTCATTTATATTGTTATGAGACAACTTTGATTTCTCCAAGTTTATCTCCATCCCTGTTTCCCTTTGATAGCTCTTAAGCACCTTGACCAGGTTCTGTAAGTTGCTGAAAGTTCCATCCCCAAACATGAGTACATCATCCACAAATAACACGTGTTATCTCAATTTGGTTTGCAACTTTTACCCCTTTTATCATCCTTACCTCTCTTGCATTGTGTAGTGATCTATTCAGTGCTTTTGCTACCAGTAAAAATAAAAATGGAGAAAGGGGGCAACCTTGTCTCAGACCTCTGGAAGGGCGAAAAAAGTTGGAGGGTGCTCCATTTTTGAGTACAACAAAAGAGGCAGACTTAATACATCCCATTATCCACTCAACCATCTCCATTGCCATTCCTATCTTGATTAACAACAAATGTATATATATATATATATATATATATATATGAGCAAGGACATTTAAAAAAATGAATGTGAAACATAAATCATAAATCATACATGTTGGCGAATCATTGCCTGTATTGGGATCCTATTCATCAATAGCACCATATGCCTCCCTTGTCTATGCTCTAGCCCTTGCTTCTAACTCAAATCTCAAAGTTGACTCTCCAAGAACATTAGTAAACGACTCAACACCCTACAATTTTGATGAAACTTCCTAATTCAATCGTTAAAAAAAGGTAGAAAAAGCTTCCATGCTTGATAAGTGATTTTGCTCAAGTGAAGAGTACATTTATATTAAGGACATGATAGAGGAGTTCAACGATCAATACCACCAACATCAAGGTACATACAAGGGTTGATGTGCTTGATTAAATGTGAATTCCATACCCTCATACATGATAGAAACTGATGGAAACTTTGTAATCCCAAAAACCTGGAATCTCTTAAGTCTGCTGAATTTTGAATGGGATCTCAGATTCTACTTTTTGCATATGAAGCCTGATGAAGTTGGAACCACTTTCAAACATCCTCATGGGAAGTTGCAGGTCAAATTTACAAAACATCAAGGTCATTCACATGAGAATTTTCAATTAACTATTAAGCTAAGTCACCTGACACAGGGACACGAAGGACACGGGGATTCGAGTGTTCGACACGGACACAGTGACCCCGGGAATCAGGACACGTAGGACATATCTATATATATATATATTTAAAATTTAAAAATATAGACATATAGCTCCAAATTTTTACAAATATTCAATATAAATCAGAATCAAGCCTTCAAATCTTCTTCACCTGCAAAAAAACCACTCTTTGAGCTCTCCCAACATTTGCAAATGACAAAATACAAGTGAAAATTCATTTTTAAAGAGGGCCATGCCATCTTTTTTTCTGTTTGAGTGTCCTGTTTTTGGGACAGATAGTGAGAGTCAAGGGACACGAGTGTTCGAACATGGGACACGCTGCAGAGAAGTGTCGGACATGCTCTGTTAGCGTGTCCGTGTCCGACACGCGGACACGGGATACTTAGCCCAAAACTAGCATGTCCGGTTTCTTAGCTATTAAGCAGTAGTTACCATCTAAAAAAGTGTAGAGGGACATAAATACTAAGCACTCCTCGGAGCAATAATAGAGATGGAGTTGGAACAAGGAATTAGAAAAAGATTGAATGTCATGGTTTATGAAACTATTGGTGCTTTGTACATCTATAGATATGCAATTTGCCTTTACAAACTCATAGAATGGGAAGTTGTAGGTCAAATTTACAAAACATACCATAGCGTTAGAGTCATGCATAGTTAGTGAAGGGTTGACACTTCAAGTCACCCCAATTTATGTATAACATAGGCCTAGGGGTGTGAGCAAATTTGGAAGGATTACATTAATAAATTCAGAAATGCAGACTGCTATAAAAAGTTCAGATTTGTTTGTTTTAAGATGGGGGGAGGGTCTATTTTATAGGACACTTTTGGGAATTGAACCTGGGTAGGGAGGATAACACTCCTCTTCACAACTTCCCAGGCTAAACCCAGTTGACCTATATATATATATATAGAGAGAGAGAGAGAGAGAGAGAGAGAGAGAGAGAGAGAGTCATGAACTGGAAGCATAGAAAATTCAAATCTATGAATATATTTTGCTCTGAATGGCTATCACTAGCTCAGAAATGCAGAATGCTATGAAAAGCTCAGATTTGTGTGTTTTAATATAGGGTGAGGGTCTATTTTCTAGTAAAAAGTTAGGGTTTTAGGGCTCCTCACTTTGCCTCTTTTTATAGCTTCACATTCAATTTGGTAAAGTATTGTTCATTGATCAATAAGGCCAGTGATTCTGGACAGGAGCTACATGCTTTTGATTGTATTTTTGTTCAAGACACGAAATCTACTTTCATTTAGCTTGTTGTCTTCCTGTACCAATACCATAGCTAATTGCATGGAAATTCACTTTGCTTGATGGTGCCTTAAAGTTTCATGAGCTTTTGTACATGCTTCTTAATTTCTCCACTTTACAACAATGATTCCTTCCACATTTTAGTATTTAGCAAAACTGATTCATGCATTGTAGATGAATTGCTCTCTTAGGACTCAGAACGTTTGATTCAAGGAAGTTATCCTTGTATTGTATCTTTGCATCTTTGCTTTGGAGTATGTTAGAACTGGGGATCTCTCTACCATTTTTTTGCTCTGATTTGGCTTGGGCTAAGAAACGTGACACATCCTCCTAGCCCTATGTGTTGCACGTCCACATGTTGGACAATTGAATCTGCAGAAAATTTGATGAGAGTTTCAGACACATGCGACATGTGTCCCATGCATCTCCAATACTCCCATCCCATGTCCCATTGCATTGGTCAGGACACCAAAAGAACTGAATTTTTTCCTCAAAAATTCAAAAGAGTGTACCAGGACGTATGTTCCATGTGTTCCTGACAATATGTCATGTGTCCCAATGTATTGAAACTCAGTACACCATAAAACTTAAATTTTTTTTCACAAAAATTCAAAACAGTGTGCAGAAGTGTCCCAACATGTCAGTAATTGTGTCCTGATGTGTGATTGATGTATTTTCATTTTTAATCTTACAAGTTCAAACAATTTACATCTTTGCCTATGTTTCAACTCTGTAGTTTTACTATTTTTAAAAATCATATATATATATGTGTGTGTGTGTGTGTCCTCTCTTGTCATGTTTGGGGGGTTTACATGTACCATGTCAGACACCCTTGTCTGTGCGTCCTTATGTCACCATGTTTGGGCCTTAAAGCCATTGAAAAACTTTTTAGTTTCATTAATTAGTCGTTTACCTTATGTTGATATCAAGAAAGTCATGAAAGCTTTCTTGAGTCTTTACTGGTTGGCACATGTTACAAAAATAGCAATCTCAGTTGCCAGCATATACTTATTGGAGCAATCTTGCTTGCCTGGAAACTGCCTTCTCTTTCATCTTTGTAAAGATTGCTTGACCACTAGCTGCCTGTGTGGTCTGAACGCCCTCTTTTCTTCATCCTTGATTATTCTGTTGCCCAGGTACTAATGCATAGTCCAAGTACTATTGTAATTGCCGATAACTAATCTGTCACATGGAAGCTTATTTGCATGGTGTAGACTTGTTGCTAGCAACAAGCATTCTATCAGCTATATTATCATGGCATGGTAAGAAAATATAATAATCATTTCATTTAATAGTGTGTTCCATCACTTAGGGATGAAAACATATCAGTAAGAAAATATAATAATCGTTTCATTTAATAGTGTTCCATCATTTAGGGATGAAAACATATCAATACAAGATACAGGGTCATGCGTGTTGGTTTGATAATCCTAATTTTTAATATTGTGAAAGGACCTGCGAGTTTTTAATGATAAATTAAAAAAATTAAAATTTATTTGAGATATTTTGGGGTTAAAAATATTTGTTTTAGACATTAGTATTGCAATATATCATCTTGGATTTATGTGTTTGATACCTTTAGACCTGGTCATAATTATTTGCATGTGTGTACGTATGTCATAAGATGGTATTATAGACTAACAAATTTCATATATGCATCCTTGTCAGCAGTCCAACTGAAAATATCTACTTGCCATTCATTTTGCGAGGATGGATGGCTTATTGTTTCATTAATCTGATAAATGCATTAATGTGCTTATTTTAAGAATTTTCAATTAGTTATTTGAATTTCCACTTTCATATAAAAAGTAGTATAATTGGCAAATTTATATTGTAACAACATGTATTGAGTGTGAACACCAAGGGTAATTTATTATCTACTCTATATCAAGCTATAAATTATAATAAGTCGATTTAGTTTGTGAAACGAAACTTTTAGTGTGAACATAGATGGTAATTTATAAACTCTATGATAGTATTATTTATTGTAACAGGATGGTTTTAATTTAGGTTAATCTGTGTTGAGAAAAGAAAGAACTGAGAGAGTACTTTGTATGAAGATGCTCCATAGGCATTAAAAGGTTTTTACTTTTTCGTCGAGTCAGATTCAATTAGACATTGTACCATGCACATGGAGTTTCAGTTGTTGTTCCTTGTTTGAGGTGTTTTTTGCTTGCTTTGTAAAAGCAGTATGAGGTAATCAATGGAGACAGCACAAGGGCCCCTAAAAGTTCCAAGTTTGCTCGCTGGTTTCATACAGAAGGTATGCAATTAGCTAGGCAGTATTATCTGGCAGCTTTGTATTCTTTACCGGAATTTCATCTGAAACAACTATGAAAGATTGAAACCGTGTTTTCTACATAGTTGTCCTTGTTGATACTTGTTTTATGTATTTTATTTTGCCCTAAACTACTTTTGTTGGTACTCAGAGGAGAAACCCAGTGATGATATATCTATTCGAGATGCTTCAAATATAATGTCCCTATTATCAAGGAGTGAAAAGGCTATGCCTTCAACTGCTCTCTCTGAAGAGATAACATCAGTGCGTGATGTGCCAAATAGTCCATTGAGCTCTATTTTTCCTCTTCGGAACTCAGTCAGGGTGCTTCCAATGCCCGCTGGGCCATCCTTGGAGGATGTTGAAAAGGTTATGACAGCTACTGTAAAAGCAAATGTGCATGATGAAATTGGTAGATTACATGTGCCTGGAAATCAGAAGCCGGATTCCTCGGACTTGCAATTCAATACTGATGTCGCTGATTCCTCAAATAAGAAAGATCATCAATATTCCAATACATCTAGGTTGCCAGGGATGGTCCTTACCTGTGAAGATCTGGAACAGTCTATTATTGCTGAAGCCTGTGAAAGTGTTTCCAAATTGCAAATTCATTCAGATAAGAGTACAGGTTCAGATGGGAATATATTGGCCAATGGGCAGAAGTTAAAGAAGGACGACCAGGCATCTCAGCATCTCCTATCGTTGTTGCAGAAAGGAGATCAGAAGTCATCTATGACTCAAGATCTCAGGGAAACGTATGTTGCCCCTAAAGGAGCTGATCAACACGAGGATACTGGTAATGCTGAGAAGGTTGGATATCCAGAGAAAATTGGGGAAGCTCAGACACTGGAATTGCTATTTGGGAAAGCATTCATGAAGGAGTTGCGTTCTGCAGATGCTCCCGTTTCAGTAAAACCACCTGTTTCAGGAAAATCATTTTCCAACGATGTATCTCTAGGAGGTAATGGACTGGAATCATCATTTACAGTGTCTCTGAATTCTCAAAAGTCACTTCCAAATGCAGAGTTTGAGACAGGTATTGACAAACTTGATGTCAGTTCATCATCTATGAAAATGAACATGAAGGATGGTAAAAGAGTAGTTCTACAATCACAACAGTTGTCATTAGATGGCAATGCATATGGATCTGATCAGGATCTGTGGCCCAACTCATCGAATCTAAACATTGAGATTCAGAGCAGCATTGTTAATTCCCAGTTTGAAAATGCAAAGGGTATAGGCACTGGAAATTTTGCTCTATTAGGCACAGTGGCTAAAGCCAAGTCAAATGCCATGGATGAAGGAGAATATTCTAGTAGTTTGATTTCTGATTTTGGAAGTAGCTTAGAAAGGGAGGGCAATTCAAGTATTAGAGGTGTTTTTGATTCTGGAAGCAAGAAACCTATGTTTGATGCGGGGAACATGGCCATTGGTCATCCATTCACTGGCCAGAGTGACCCCATTGGTGGTAAACTAACCTCTGATGGGAGGTCAGCTTTTCTTAGAAGATCACAGAGCAATGGGAACTCTTCCCCATTGCCTGTTTTTGATGAGTTTCTTACTACACGTTTAAATGGATCACAGATGCCCGATAAATTTAGTGGTTCAGATGTTCCGAGATCAATGCCAGAAATTGTTCAGAAATCTATGGCTTTCAAAGACGAAAAGAGTAGATATGAAGATCATAATACAAACATGATTGATGCAGCCATTCAGCACTATCGAGCTGCCGATGCACGTGTCTTGGAATCTAGAACCTCTATAAATGGAATGGTGGGAACTTCATATCCTCCATTTGCCAGTACAACATATCAGTCAGGGGGTGTTGAGCCAACGAACTTGCCTAACAGCAATGGAATCCAGCAGTTACTTGGCTTGTTACCTCTGCAAACGTCTCATTCATCACAGCAGCAGTTGCTGGGGCCAACAGATCTTCCTTTCAACTCACATTCTCATCCTGGGCCACAAGGCCGGCCACCTCCTCCATTCTTCCCGTTTTCCCATGGGCCTGGACCTTATGACTTAAATTTGGGAGGTATCAATGCCATACCTAATCAACAGATGAATCACCAGCAAACCCCACAAAGTCGACAATTGAAGTTGTTTGATCATGGTAACTCTCTGGATCCACAGCATCCTGGTTCTGACATCTGGTCAGATCATTTGAATGGAAGACCATTCCCTCCAGAGGCATCTGGGCAAATGTTATACCCACTTCATGGTGGGCCTCCCATGAACCAGACAGTTTATCACTCTTTGACGCCTCATGGTTTTCCACCAAATCACTTAATTCAGCCTGTTCCAGTTCCGCAGAGAGGGCTTTCTTCGATGACCAACTTTCCTTTTATTCCTGAACAATTACCACATGGTCCTCGTGGCCTCCCTTCCAATTATCCACATGTTCCTGGCCCTTTTATGCCTGAAATCCCAATGCATTCCATGCAGAGTCGACCATTTCATCTTCAGTCCAGCCACACTTCTGTAGGAACTCCCCATAATCAGTTGCGACCGGTTTTTGGTGCTTCAGATGTTAATATTCCAGTAGATGGGCGCAGGAATATAGGTGCAATGGGAAATGAAGTAGCAGTACTGGACATGTTGTTTCCAAAAGATCTGAAGAGACAGCCATCTGGATCGGTGCCTGCTAATCAATATCCAGGCCGAAACATGGGATACGGGTAAATCTTTAATTCTCTGTACTGAATGAGTGGGATTGGTGGTAATGTGGCAGTCTCTCGAGGAAAATATCATTTCATGATTTACAACCAGACAGGAATATATGCTATCAAGTAGGTTTTTAGTAAGTTGCTTAATATGAGAGTGAGAAGTCTGTCATTCTTTTGCCGAGCCTCTTGTATATTAATGTCCTGGTTTGTAGATATTGAATATACTAAAGCATGTATTGGGGGTGGATTTTTCACAATTTATTTGCCAAGTAAATAGTTTTTTTTTTCACATTTATCTTAAAAGAATCTGTAGAATTGTTTGTGAGGCCCCTTGAATACAGATTAATTCGACTCTCTGCTGTTGCCCTGAAGGCGTAGGATTATTTTTGATTAGTATGCAGGCTGTGCTGGCTGTAAAGCACTGTTAGCTTTTCAAGGAAGACAGTAAAGCTTTGTGTCTCATCTGTTAATGAATTTCTTCAAAGTGGGTTACCAAACATAAATTTCATATGTTCTGTTTAAAGCTGGAATTGACATTGAATTGTTTTCTATTTGAATAGCTGTTTTTTCCGGCCCTAAGTGGAATAAAATGACAGAAATATAAATGGCCCTGAATTTCAAGTAAAACCAGATGAACCAGCTGCTATCCTCTTTTTAGTTGTATACCTGTGATCGACGTTTTGCATAAGTCGCTCAGATTACTCATCCTGGATGAGAGTCCTAAAGTGCTGCATGACAAACACAAAACAGAAGCATAGAGACCAGGTTTATGTATTTCACAAGTGTGGAGAACAACGTGATAACCTAAAAAGTCTGTTTATTCTCATGGCAAATGCGACCTTTCAATGTAAGATTTGTGGAATAAATCTTTGATCTCAGACAGATTTATTTTTCATCAGTTCTTAAAAGAAGATGATATTTTTCGGTCATATCAACTGTTGGAATTTCCTTGGAAGTTGAAGTTATAGTTCTGTTAATTTCAGTTAACCAGAAGCATTCAACGGGGGCAATTAAAGACGGATCAATATGTAATGTACAATTGAACAGGGAAATGGTTGAAGCTAAGTAATATCATAAAACAATAAAAGGCCAGGAGAGAGAAACCGGAAACTATATTAATACAATCAATGTGAAGCATTCTTTTATGTTTGCAAGATACCGGAATAGACAGTGGGCTGTTTTACAATTAAAGATTGTTTGTGTCACTCGTTTACGGAGACAAATTTGAATAACCTTTGGAAGAAACTAGTTTAGTTTTGAAGCTGCCCTATTTTTGTTTGGTGGAAATGAATATGCCCGTATTACAGCAATGTGAAGTTTGTCTTTTGCTGTCCACAAAGTTTTAAAAAACAAGATCTGTATGCCGTTGACAATGATTGTTAGGGTTTGGTTACGGTAACAAGTGTTGCAAGTAATGATTTTGGCCTCTTGCAGATTAAAAATTGATGAATATTCTTGCACACATCCAACCATCGATTGCAAACATTTATTCAGTGCTGGATGCTCTTAAGGTCGCTACAGATGGTTTAAAGCTATGTTAAATGGGGAACCGTTCCCCCCAAAATTTTCGGCGTTTCTTGTGTTCCCGCTTTCTGGGGACTTTGGAACTCCTCGGAATTTTCTCCAATTCATCAGGGACTCCATTGGGGACTTTGGGACTTCTTAGCCGTACCCTAAATGTACCCATCAAAATTGGGGACTTCTCAAGAGCGTCTCTCGACCAATCGAGGACACCTGGACATCCCTCAACTTACACAATTAAAAATTAAAAAAAACAAAAAAATTTAAAAATTTTAATTAAAAACCTAACCTAAACCTTCTCCTATCTGTCTAATCTGCAACCCCCTCGCATTCTCTTTACAATATCTTATGTTTCTAACCTACACTCCAACTCACTACACCCGCATAACCCTATGGTTTACCCATCACTCCAAACACTCTAGCACCTACATAATCCTTTGCACTATGGTTTTACCCATCACTCTGCGTGTTGCTACTTGCTATGTCGGCTCCCGTCTATAGTCCCATGCACGACGACTCTATCTATGGGCTCCCCTTCCTGCAATCCCACGTGCGTCCCTCTCAGCTTGAAGAGCACAACTAACAGCCCTCTTCCGAATCTCTGGTTCTCTGCACATGCTCAAAATTTGAGTTGATGGATCAACATAGGTTCACACTCGCAATGAGTTTGCCCCCTCTTAGCCACAACAAGCTGGAGAACACAGGCATTTCATATAATTTAGTATTTACAAATGTCATTACAAATATAAATTAATTTGCTATTTAAATTTCAAAATGATTCATCTTTCATGTATACCATGTTGTAAATTTTTATTACTGTTTTGACTTTCAATTTAAAGTTACTGTTAATACTTAAATTATAAGTTATAATTATTAAAAGTTTTCAGTGAGATCTTAGGGATGTATTTTGAGTTTTTTACTATTTCGTTTTGATAATGGACAATCCTTTTGTAATTTGAATTTTATAATTAGTTCTAATTTTTATTTCAATGTTTAATATAAATTGCTGCCCCCAACCTGCTGTCCCCAATTTTGGGGTGCGCTCTAGCCATTCCGAAAACTCGTCTCCGCGTCTCCCGTCCGTGAGGCCAGTGCAACATAGGCTTAAAGTTTTTACTTTAGGATATCTTGCAGACAAAGAAAATGAAATTTTAGTGGTATTTTTAGGCATTTCAAGTGCATTTTAGGAAAATCAATTAGGTTTCCATTAGGTTCGAACGTTCTTAATAACATAGCTACTTTTAGTCGTTTTTTCAAGATAAAATTTATATCAAAACTATATTTACTCCTTTTTCAAGATAAATTTTACATCAAAACTATACTTGTTTAATTTATTAATGTAATGTGTTTTCACATTCTATTTAAATGTGTTTTGGGAAAATCAACTAGGTTTGCATTAGGTTCGAATGTTCTAAATAAGATAGCTGCTTTTAATCGTTTTTTCAAGATAAAATTTATATCAAAACTATATTTACACCAATTTTCAAGATAAATTTTACATGAAAACTATACTTGTTTAATTTATTAATGTAATGTCTTTTCACATTCTATTTAAATGTGTTTTTGTGTCTTTGTTGTGTGTTTGCAATAATACAACATAGCTGCTTTTAGTCGTGTTTTCAAGATAAAATTTATATCAAAACTATAATTACTCCTTTTCAAGATAAATTTTACATCAAAACTATATTTGTTTAATTTATTAATGTAATTTTTTTTCACATTCTATTTAAATGTGTTTTTGTTGTGTATTTACAATAATAAAAAAATATTTGTTGTGTGCGCAATATTAAAAAATATCAAAATGAGTTATGTATTAGTTATGTTTTAGCTAAAAATATCAAAAGTTATATATTAGTTATATCTTAGCTACCTATATAAATTAACGGTTTCTTACATACCTATTAATCCAAAATTTATTATTTTGCTTAAAAACGAACAAAAAAATTTGTTTTAAAATGAGAAATATCTTCGTCTCTAAAAACTGATGAGAAATGATAATAGTACCAATTAATCCAATAAATTATTATTTTTGCTTGAAAACGAACTAAAATTTGTTTTAAAATTAGAAATATCTTCAATCTCTAAAAACTGATGAAAAATGATGATAATAATAATAATAATAATAATAATCTATTTTTAAGGTCACCGCCAAGCGAGACACCAAATTGGTGTATGAGACCCCCTTGTTTGTGGGACAAGGGACCCCCCTCTGCGCAACGATTTAACTGCTAAAGTCTACAGAGGTGTACATACACTACTCCCCTCTGGATTTGAACCCGTGACCTCCTAAGAGGAAACACATGCTCTTAACCATTCGGCCCACTCATGCTGTAATATGAGAAATGATGATAGTATACGGGATAGAAGTAATATTTATTAATAGAATTTGTTTTAATATGAGAAATCTTTAATCAGAAGATATTAAATTGATAAGAAATGATAATGATATTGATGAGTAATGATGGTTTTTTTTAAGCATAGAATGGTAGATTTGAACGTTTGACCTTCCATTACCAATTGTTCTAACCAAATCTCCAGGTATTCTAAACTTCATGAGCAATGATAATAATATTTTGGAGAGAAATAATATTGATTAATTTGTTAAAAATATTATAATTTTGTTTTAATATAAGAAATATCTTAATGATAATAGTATATTGGATTGATAAGATGATACTAAATATTTATTACCAATTGGACCGGGCGCAGGCTTTTGCTGTCTGATTAATGCCAAGGCTTCACGAATACCATTAGCTAGCTGCAGATTTGCTTGAATATCCTTTGCAAGCAAAATGTGCTCGGTCCAAAACGGACTGGCAATTATAGGCAGACCCTGGTGGGTCTCATATTCATAGATCAGATCAACTTCTTTGATGGCAATGATGGCTTCAACCCTTGTTGGGATTTTCGCCATATATTGAGCATCCCAATTAAACACCAAGGGGATAGGGCCAACTTCCATTGGTGAGTTGTTGCTCGAGAATTTGGCTTGGGGGGGGTTGCCCTCGGCCATACCGAGCAGAGTTGCCATCTCTTATCTCCCAAAAATTGTGCCTTTGGATGAGGTTCCGATTTTTCTGGGCCGATTTCCAGACACTGGAACCAAGGAGGTCTTCTCCAAATCTTATCAACATTTGTTTTGGCTAGTGATGAGCATACTTGGCGTGCTAGAGCTTCGCCCATGGTTCTTTCTCATATGTCATACATTTCCACCATATCTTTGCTCCCATAGCTTTGTAGGGATATAGCAGGTCTCAGAGACTCAAACCTCCCACATTTTTGGGTTTGCAAACCGTTTACTAGTCTACCAAGGGCCATATCCTGTGGCAGTCATCTCCTTCCCACAAAAAGTTCCTTTGGATATTCCTGATTTGCTTAATCACAGATTTAGGCGTTGCCAGAACCGAGAAAAGATATAGAGGCATCTCCTGGAGGACAGACTTCGCCAAGATAAGTCTGCTTGGGAAGTTAAGGGCTCTAAATGTCCATAGTATAAGTTTCTGCTTAAGTTTGTCCAGAAGCTCCTTCCACGAGACCTGCCTAATGGTTGATTTAGCCAGTGGAGCTCCTAAATACTTGGAGGGGAACCTGCCCTTCGAGAAGCCCTGAATTCTTAAGATATTTATTTTCGTGATTTTCAGAGTATTGAAGAAAACTTGTGATTTTGCCTTGTTGATTTCCAGTCCACTGGCTTCCAGGAAGGTGTCCAGCCCCTCTTTGATACCACGAGCCTCCTGTAACGTGGACGGCCCCATAAGCATTGTATTATCGATGAACTGTTGATGAGTTTGGGGCTCCAGCTCCTCAGTAATGGTTAGCCCTTTGATCTTATTCTCCACTTGCAGGTACTTGAGCATTCTGCCAAGTCCTTCCGCTGCTATGATGAACAGAAAAGGGGACACTGGGTCACCCTGTCTGATACCACTGGAGCTTTGGAAGGGCGAGGCAGGTGAGCCGTTAACTAAAATAGAGAAGAAGGCCGAAGACATCAAATTCATGACCCACCCGATCCACTGATCAGAGAATCCCAACGCCTTGAGCATCCCTGCTAAGAATTGCCAGTTTAGTTTATCATAAGCTTTAGATAGATATAGCTTAAGGAGCATACCTGGAAATTTCTCAATTTTGATTGAGTGGATGGTTTTATGGATTAAGATGATGCCATCCAAAATTTGTCTGCCTTCAACAAATCCCGCTTGCTTAGGAGAGATGATTAGGGGAAGCAGAGGGCGTAGTCTGTTAGCAATAGTTTTGGAGATAATTTTGTAAATGACATTGCATAGGGCTATCAGTCTGAGCTTTCCAGGGTCTTTTGTTCCTGACTCTTTAGGGATAAGTGTCAGGAAGGTTGCATTTAGAGCTTTCAGAATATTACCAGACTTACTGGAGTCCTCCACCAGAGCCTAGACTTCCTCTTTCAGCCAATCCCAGCATGCATGGAAGAAGTTGGTGGTGAATCCATTAGGTCCCGGGGCTTTATCCTTAGCCATTTGCTTGACCGCCTCTTCGACTTCGTCCAAATATATAGGTTTCAACAATAGAAGGTTATGTTCTTCAGTTATGACTTGAGGGATGTGTCTCAGGACTTCCCTCTGAGAGGCCTCTCTGTCCCCATCTGGTTCCTCCAGAAGGTTAGCAAAAAAGGAGTTAAGGGTGAGTTCAAGATCTTCCTGAGTTTCGGCAAGAAGACCTTCTTCAGTTCTCAGTCTGGTTAGATGATTGCTTTGACGGCGCTGGATGGCCGCTTTGTGAAAGAAGCTAGTATTTCGTTCTCTTTCCTGGGGCCATTTCACTCTGGCTTTCTGGTTCTAGTATATTTCCTCCTGGTGTTCTCTTTGACTGAATTCCTGGAGGAGAGAGCTTTCTTGCTCCCTAATATCCGTGTGAAACCTGACTGCATGCCTTTGGTTTGTACTTCTTTTATTTTCGTTAGAGGAAATTTGGGGTCTAAAATGGGCCTTATAAGAAAACACGCCAACAATAAATTATGTGAGTTTCAATAAAACGAGTTAACCATAATGGTTGAATTGACATATTTGTCATAAAAGAAAACTATTTTTTTGTTTGTATTTTAGACATATCTTTCTGTGTTTTTACTCAAATTCTGAGCGGGAGAACTCGTTGGATGCATAATAAAACTAATTTTTTTGTTCGTATTTTCGACATATCTCCCTGTGTTTTTACTCAAATTCTGAGCGAGAGAGCTCGTTGGATGCAAAATTTAATTCCGCATCCAATGAGCTCTCCCGCTCAGAATTTGAGTAAAAACACAGGGAGATATGTCGAAAATATGAACACAAAAGTAGTTTTCTTCATTCTTCCTCCAAAATTAATAACTATTATTTTATTATTTTCCTTAGGAGGCCCATTTTAGACCTCATATTTCCTCTAATGACTGTCCAACTCCACTTTTGCTTTGAAGATGTTACCAAAAGATTTTTTGTTCCATTTCTTAATTTTTGATTTGAGGATTTTGAGCTTTTGTTGGAACTGGTACATCCGTGTTCCCCTAATGGTAGGGATTTCCTCCCACCATTCTTTTATTTTTCCTTGGAAGTCGCGTTGAAGCAGCCACATTTTTTCAAAGCGAAAAGGTTTGCGTAGGTTAGTACCCACATTTTCCCATTCAAGCTTGATAGGCTAGTGGTCATATCCGACTGATGGAAGGATTGACACCTTCAACTCTCCCCCGTTCATCATGATGGACTTCGACACCAAAAAACAGTCTAGACGACAGGCTATGCCCCTGTCTCCCGTCCTTTTGTTGTTCCAAGTAAAAGTGTCGTTCTTTGTTGTTACATCTATCAATTTGAGGTTATCGATAACTTCATTAAATGAATCATTTATGGGGTTTAGCTGTCTTATCCCACCTTTCTTTTCCTCCAGATTCCTTAGCAGGTTGAAGTCCCCTCCAATGATCCAGGGTTTTCCTTCCGTCATACCGTTAATCCTCCTTCGGGAGTCCATAAATTACATTTTTCTGCTCTGCCCTTGGAGGACCGTACACATTGGTCATGAATCCCTGTATGCCAGTACCCAAGATGTGAAAGGTAGTAGAAAGAGAATGCTGGGTTGCCGAGAAGTTATAGAGGAAAACCTCTTTTGGATTCCATAGAATTCCAAGACCTCCATCCGCCTTATTAGCATCCATTGCTACAGTGTCGCATCCTTTCCAGAGTTTTCCTCCTATACTCTTTAGATCTGTCTCTGAACATTTAGTTTCTTGCAGAAAAATCACTCCTGGCTTTTCCAGTTCAATCTTTCTCCTTAGAAGACGAATCTTCAAGGTGCTACTACAACCTCTTATATTCCAGGATGTGATCTGCATTAGGAACTTATTTATTTGTGGGAGAGAGGGCGGCATCTATGGTAGGATACTGCCCTGAAGCCACCAATTGAGCTCCAACCATTTGGATTCTTTGCACATTACTATGTCTGCCTCGGGTTTCTTTCTTAGCTTTCTTTTTTCCCTCTAGATCTTTGAGGGATTTCGCCGAGACCGCTAGAAACTTCATTTCTTTGGCTTTGATTATTGCCTTTTCCAGCAGGGTAACTTGTTGTGGGAGAATCTTCTTGGGGACCATCGCCGAGCAAGATGTTTCCAGCCCAACCAAGTCCAGTTCTGCTATCTCCATTTCTTTCTCTTCCACCTCCTGAGTCTTGTTGGCATCTTCCTTTATTTCCTGATGTTCTTCATGGATCTGGATCTTTGAGCTTGGATCCTTTTCTTGGGATTGCTGGGGTGGGTCCTGTGCTGCACTTTCCTTGGTTATAGACGCATTGATGTCCTGTTGGTGTTGGGTCTTTATGCTTGTACCCATGTCTGAAATGTTAGGTCATTGAGGTTCTTGGAGGACTTCAAACTTGTTTTGCGTTTGAACTTTCTTGAAAATTTTAGGGCCGGTGGACTTCTTGGTTGATCTCTTCTTATTTTGAACATGAATAAACCCCCCAACGTCTTGCTTTTCTTGTTCTCTCGTTCCTCCTAGTTTGTTGTTCTGTGGGCAATCTCTTAACAGGTGCCCATGTTCGTGACATCTCCCGCATCTGAACGGTATTTGTTCATAATCAATTGCTTGGAACCAATCTTCATCTTCCCATGTTAGATCTATTCCATCTAGGAGATCTTTTGATATATCAATATATACGCAGATCTTGGCATAGGAGGTGTACCCTCTCTGTCGAGTTTGCTCGGAGACTTTTAAAAAATTTCCGAGAATGTTCCAAATTTCCATTAGGATTTCTTCTGACCAATATTCCGTCGGTAGGGAATACATTCTGATCCATACCGGAGCAATTGTGATATTCTCCTTGTCTGGATTGAATCTTTCTTTCCACGGCCTCAAGAACAGACCCGTAGAGTTAAAGAAATAAGGTCCGCTTTCAAAGATTCTAGTTTTGTCTTCTTCATTAAAAAATATAACCATGAAGAATCCTTTTCTTCCTAGTTGCAGGTTATAATGGCCTTGAGGTTTCTAGGTGGTTTTTATCCACCACATTAGGGTTTTCTCCGAAGGCTAGATCCCTACAAACTTCCCTATGAGAGTACGCTCTTTCATGTAGCTGATATCTTCCCTGATTCGGGCCAATTTGATCTGTAACTTTGGAACCGTTTTCGATTTGGGTAAACATTGTCCCATTCTCTTGTTCACTTCCTTTTCCTTGATTTGTTTAACAGTTCCACTAGTGCGTTCCCTTGCCTTCCCGAATTGGGAGTCGGAGATTGGCCTTTTCCTCTTATTTAACTTAATTTCCATGGTCGAGCTTTGAACAGGGGGCGGTGCCCCACCGTCCGAGGGCTCGCTCATCCTTGGACAATCGCCTGATCTGCAGAACAGGCCGAAGCCCCTGTCCCCACTTACCGGACCTTGCAACTTGAAACCCCCATCAATTCCTCCACCCCTCCCTTCAAATCGCCATCCTCACAGAGCATGTTGCCAAGTATTTTTCCAATTGTTCCAACCTTTATAAACAATGGTAATAATATTTGGAGAGAAATAATATTTATTATTTTGTTAAAAATATTATAAATTTCTTTTAATATAAGAAATATCTTAATGAACAACCTTTATAAACAATGATAATAATATTTGGAGAGGCATAATATTTATTAATTTGTTAAAAATATTATAAATTTGTTTTAATATAAGAAATATTTGAATGATGATAGTATATTGGATTGATAAGATGATATACAACCCTTTATTGGCAACGATAATAGTGTTTTGGAGATGGAATATTTATTAATTTGTTAAAAATATTATAATTTTGTTTTAATATAAAAAATATCTTAATGATAATAGTATATTGATAATATTGTTTTGAAGATAGTGTTTTGGAGATAGAATATTTATTAATTTGTTAAAATATTGTAATTTTCTTTTAATATAAAAATATCTTAATGATAATTACGTCGGTCTATCGAGAACAAATGAAAACTGCCTGTAACCAAAACATATAATGTGTGTTGGAAACATTAATGAGAAGGTTGGAAGTAGTAGATCAGATTCTGCCTAGTGGGTGGTAAAACATTGAAGCAGGGTTGAAAGGATCTGATAGATCGTTGTCTTCCCGTGGCTACCGTCAATAGGCAGTGGAGTATGCCATGGGATCGTCACAATAGTTGGCAGAGTGTTTGGACAACGGAGTATGCCATGGGATCGTCACAATAGTTGGCAGAGCGATAGCCAATGGAGTATGCCATCTGTCATTGTTGGATGCTTTTGTTCTCTTACATGCAAGACTAATACTCCAATATCTTGGTACTTCTCTCAACGTGGACAGACAGATCGATGAGATTTCACGTCAAATTAGGAATTGAAGACATCAAAGCATTTATGTCTGCATTCACGCCAACCTTTGGCTGACTAACCTGCATTGAATGTAAGGTAGACCGACTAACCTTCGACCAACTATGTTTATATTAGTTTTGGCTGCTTATATGTATTCCTTATTGGGATGCTTAACCCTGCCATCACTCTGCATATGCTAGTCTTCTTAGCTAATACTTTCCAGTGCAACCTAGCTATATTGCAGTTATTCATGAAATTTCTATCGCTATATGTTGTAGAATTCGGGCCAAGTTACCAATATAACATAAAATGTTCGATCTTATTACAGTTGATGAACATTTACTTTCCAGTGCAACCTAGCTATATTGTAGTTATTCGTGATTTTTTTGTTTTTCTATTGATGTATGTTGTAGAATGATCGAAATGACCTGCTTAAAAAGCCGGTTAGGATAAGTCTATGACTTCTTTCGTATTTCTTTGGAGCTTTGGCAACCATCGTTGGAGGTTTTATAGGCGTGCGCTCTTACTCCACCTCCAGTGATCATTCTTCTCTGAAGGTACTAATAAATAGGTTCGTGGACAAGCCAGTCCCATATGAAGAACTAATGAGGGTCTGCGAAGCCAAAGGTTGGAGGTATGCACATTAAAACATCCACTTCCTACTGCAACGCTTATAAACCCCCTGATTTTCATAAAGGCCATATCCTTTACGTATTACCCTTGATTTTCGCCATAATCGTATATCGCTGTATGTTGTAGAATTAGCGGGGTATCCCCGAGGGCATACCCCGAGGATCGTTCCAATGCGACTTCATAGGTATTCCTTTATCTAGGTCGCCGAGTGGGTAATTTGAGGGGTAATGCCATAGAATTTTCATAGAGGAACTAGATCCTTACCTCGCGTATAAGTACTTTTTTTTCGTTGTTTTCACTAAACAAGACACTTCACGTTTAAGATTCATTCGATCGTTTTCTTCCAATCATTCATTCTATATGTAATTATGCCATTGTGAAAGATAGATTTTGTGCTCAAGAGTCTAACTACAGTGTGATGTTCTCGTTGCAGGAATAAAAAGGTGGTTGTAACAACAACGGGAAATTTATTCTTACCATTGAAGACATTGACCTGTAAAGGTCTACTAAAGAATTAGAGGAAGCAGTGTTATGAGACCAAAAACCTCCGAACGAAACTCTCGAATAAATTTTCAGGTATTCTTTCTAGCTTGGCTTGCTATATTGTTTCGGTTTCATTCATTATTATCATGTATTTAGGAAAATTAACCACCTACGAAAAAAAATCAGCTATCACCTCTGTTGAATCTATATACTGACCATCTAATGTAGAGAATATAAGAGAATGTAGAGAAAGGGAAAATGTTGAAGAGGTATTCCTTCCGCCCAATTTGCAACACATGTATATAACTAATGATGCAATAAATGGAGCATACATTACCGAAGAACAATTTGCATGCATAATTGCTCAACACATGAATAATTCAACAACATACCCCAGTAAAATCAATGCAGATAGGATTGCATGCAGGTCCAGGCAAGAGAAAATTCACCCATGGGCTCACGTCTAGGCTCCAAGAGTTGTGCAATAATCAACAGGAATGGATTTCTACTTCTCCAATAGTATACGTTACCAACAGTATGCTCAGAGATACCTTGAAGAAGGATNATATATATATATATATATATATATATATATATATATATACACACAATAGGATGCTCAGTGATGCCTTGAAGAAGGATTTCCATGCTTCTATGAAAATACAAGCTTAGTGTCTTCCACTACATTTTCATTGCCCGGAGGAGGGCAAGGCTTTTCGGGTGGTAGAGCTTGAAGTGCGTGGCCCTCCTCTCTTCGGAAGGACACATGTCTTCCATATCAGGAGGATACAATGAATGGTTAACCCTAATATAATTCCTCCGCCCACCATGTTTTTTCTTTTCATGCAATCTAGCCGTAATGTGGCCCATACGAGTCCCTTTTATATGTAATGAATCCATCTATCAATTGGAGGAGCTTAGTAACAATTTCCTAATTGCTTGGTCGATGTAATACTCGGAGGGTATGTATGTCGGATTGTTGTGCGCCTTTACAAAAAATATTCAAGCCAACCCTTGGACAACACTTAAAAAACTACTTTAATAGTCACGGGTTTAATAAACATTTAACTCTTCAGATAGTGAAACGTTTGTACAGAAAAAGAAGAACGATTTGTAGAATTTTTTAATGCCACCATCAACATCTGTGCGATTGAGTCCGTCGTTATCTTTTTCAACCGCTTCACGCTAATGTTCAATGCCCGTCTAAGTACAGGCCCCTATAATTGATTTGGCTGCCCCTATAATAGATACTCCCCAGACGAATGCAATTAACCTGCATCAGGCCATTAAAAATTCTCGTAGTATTAGCATTTGCACACCAAAATGCAGGAGCAGCCAAGTATCTTCTAGAAGAAGACCACTGCATTCCTGTAGAGGTTCACCACCCGCATTTTCCTCAACCCTTTCCTTTTCCATGCAGAGGTGTCTCTCACCCCAATTCCACTGGTGCCATCTCTCCATAACAGAGCTCAATTAACAAAACTTAACATTCACACAGATTCTCCCCATTTTCCCGAAGAATAGTGCAATGTAGAGCCATCCCCCAAACAATATAATCAACATGTACCAACAAGAGCTTTTCCCCTCTCTTTCCACTGAGGTTGTTCTTCAAATTTCTTTTTAAGTTACATAATTATCTTTATTTTATTATTAAAAAAACCATAAAAAATTATATACACTTTTTTAGTTATGCATTAAATGTTTTTTATTAATTTGTATTTATAAAAATTGATCAACATATTATTATTTACAAATAAATTATTTTTAATATTTTTTCAAAGATTTCAATCTTATTAAAATAAAAATGATGATCAAATTTAAAATTTACAATGAAAAAAAACTCCTCTTTTTCAACCAAAAAAATGCAAAAAAACCAATATATTTTTCCAATAAACTTTATTTATGCATTCCTGTTTAAAATCTTATATTTATTAGAAATTTAAAAATACATTATGATTTTATTGGTCTTGGAATATGATTTCATATGAAACAAGTTGAAGAAAACATATGAATGAATACCTAAAGATAATAGTTAGTGGCTAAATTTTATCTAAGGCAATTTTGTAGACTAGATGCAAAATCTTGTACTCCCTTTGTAGAATTTGTGTTCCAATCTCATCAAAGGTCTCCTCTCATCTCTCCATGCAATTGTTTAGCTTTGTTTTCATAAGATCTTCAATAACAATTCCATTACCAAATATTTAGTTTTTTACATTGATGATTAAGAACTTTGCACATAATAAAGATTATATGATTTTGATGTAATAAATGAAATTGAACTATTTTTCTTATGATAGGAAAATATATAGATTTGTTTTCCTTGTATACCAAAGAAACTACTTTGGATGTCAAGATGATATTTTTTTTGTATGTTATCTTTTTCATGTTAAAAGTTACAAACTATACTAAATCATAGTAGTTACAAATAGTGCTCTAATTTCAATCAAAGGGATAGTTTGTCAACACTATTGCCACATTTCCTCTTATTATACTTAATTCCAAATAAATTAGCTCGTAACCCTTTTGAATATGCGTGATAAATCTAAACCACCAATCAAATATTACCCTTCATATTGGGAATTGCATACTACCTATCTTTATCTCTATAAATGTATGATTATAACAAGTTTTTTTTCCTTTTATCATCATATGTAAATATAGATTTAGTCTTTTTTATATTACAAAGAAAAGACATTATATATGTGTTGATGAAATTTCCATTGATGCCAACATGGACTTGCAGTATCCCCACAAGTTGTCATTCATGCCACCAAGTCCCACCCGCAGTGCCTTGGATGTCTTACAGAGTGGGTTTGTACCTTGAAGCACCTTGTACCCAGTTGACAAGGCCCCTATACCGACAAGCTTGTATATTGAAGCCACAACCTTGCTGAAGATGCTGAAGACTTTGCTGAAGATGTTGAAGACCCAAGAGATGGTCCTGAAGCGATGATGAATGTTCGAAAAGCATTAATGACCCATTATGTGGTCATTTATGCTTTGATGGTGTCATGGTACCCCAAAAGAAGACCCAACTACCCCACATGTGATGTTGTGGTGGATCTTGACCCTTGAGGGTCTCTTGGTGTGGTTGAGGTAGTTGAAGAAGCCTAAGAGGCCTTGAAGAAGCCTCTTGACCCACACACTAGATGGTATATTGGTCTTGAAGAAATGAAGATGATATGGGCATTTGGGGACTTAGAACCCTTGGGGATGGCCCTAGGGCATAAGAAAGACCTTGCACCCACTTACATGGTGACATGATGACACCATAATGATGACATGGTTTGTGGTGACCTAAGTTGCTTGTGGACAAAATAAAACATACTAAATAAGGGTCCTTGGTCCTTAGGGTGTTGATGGCCTAATAAGGTGGAGGATACATGGACATAAATTTCAAATGATGTGAATAACTTTGAAAGATGTTTTAAGATAGAAATATTTTTTTTTGTAATCAAGAAGGTCCTTCTATTACCAGCATTAAACCAACACATAGATAATTACATAAATAACCAAGCTCTCCCATATATGGGAAAACAAGCTTGGGGATCAATCTGGCAGTCTCCCTCGAAAGGAAACAAGACTGAACTAGAAAGATCTAGAAGTTTTAAGAACTCTTAACGAGGTATCAGACATGAAAAACAAAAAACCTGACCCAGTTTGTAGAAAAAAAAGACAAAAAGATAAACAAACACTACCAAGGAACCTATTCATTCGAAAAGATGCTCATGAGCATCGAGCTTTAACCCCATATTCTTGGCTATTTCAGCTTGATTGTCCATTATCTTATTCAGGATTAGCTTCATTTTATCTTGTTGCAGAAGAATTTTCCTGTTCTACTCATCCTTTTCGACAAGCGTTTTACCCAGGATGAATTTTTGCAACCATTGTAGCTCCAACGACTTCTGGTAAAGGGAAAGTCTGCCCCTGGAGGTGCCAAGGTCTGACAAAATCTCCTTAAACTCTTTCCTAATTTCTTCTGGACCCAGGCATCCGTAGATCGAAGCAATCTTTTGCTCAACTTCATGAATGGTTGCGCGAATTGAATCCGGGAGCTCTTTCTAGAACCTCTTGCTTTTCTCCACAATCGTCTTCTGGAAGCGTAATGGGGGAGCCATTGGCTTATGCAAATCAAACCCCTGCGATGAAGAGGCAGAGCGAGTACACTTGTGAGGTGGCATTGGAGCAAGCTACAAGGCCATGAGCAAGCACAGACAAGGAGCGAGCACATAAAATGAGAAAACACTCAATAGAGAACACAGGATTAGGACAGAGGAGGCAATATCACTCACCCACTGCCAATTTGAGGGGGAGAGGAATCCGACCACCAGAGGAAGGGAAGATCCAACAAGAGCTGACAGACTACTAACAGGAATAACAAGCATGAAAACGGAAACCAAGCCAGAACTTACCACCTCCAGACAACTATACAAAGTTACAGAGGCAAGCCCATAGAGCGGCCACAGAGAAATTAGAGCATTCTCCCTAGAATTAAGAGAGAAGCCTTTGAAACAAAAGCGGTGGTCGACCATGGAGCCATTTAAGCCCATAAACCCGAGACAATGATCCCTCGTGACAGAGAAATGAGTGTCCTTCCCCGAATTCAGACCGCGACCTGCCATGATTTTCCAAATGCGTGAGGAGGTATCAATGCCCTGATGGTTTGTACCACTATCTTACGCTCCATAATATACCTACAGAGAGGCGAGATAGACAAAGCCTTCTGCACATGCGAGCAGTTAAGTCACATTCTACCGAGGTGAGTAGTGGTCGCCGTCGGTGGCTATGCTCGCCACATGCCCCTCAACTTCTCCTGAAACCACGTCATATAGAATGCGCCATGGGGGTAAGATAAGAATATTAAAAAGAGAATAAAACAAATAAAATACATATTGCAAACCACCAAGGTTGACTATTTGAAGTGGTAAGAATTTTTATTTAAAGTAAAAAATAAAAATAAAAATGACAAATTTGAATTTGAAAAATTCAAAAGTCAAAATAAAATTCTTACCATCTTACCTTTTGAAGTGGGCCTCTATTTGAGGAAGTGGACACATGTTCATGTTTATATAAACACACATTCCAACATCAAATAAAAACTAACGAATGAGTGAGAGATATTTCACCGTCTAAGGCTAGAGAACTGAGGAAATTCGCAGGTGCAGATAGAGAAAAAAAACAGTCCGATTTTTGCAGAGGAAGTGAACAACCCGAATTTTGCAATTTTTTTTTCTTCTTGGGGTTTTAACCATTGTTTACAGCAGCCATGTTTTTTTAACAGGAGTAGAGTATAATTTTTTTTGGTAAATTTGCTGATATGAGGAAGGTTTTCGGTGGGGTTACAACAGAAGGTTCCACAGAGATTAAACATTTTTTTAGGTTGACACTTGCAACAATCTTTTTCCTTTTGTGAGCAACAATCAAGTGACTGTGATATTTTCATGTGAAGGAAACTCGCAGCAGTCCCGAAATTGCAGACAAACAGACCTGGAATTGGAGAAATTCCCTAACAGTCCCATCCAAATTTATTGCAGTAGATGGTGGATAATTTTTTTTCTTGGTTCTTATCTTTATGATCTGAAGCAGATGGAAGATAATATTTTGTTTCTTACCTTCATGTCCTGAAGGTTTCAATGACATTTGAGTATGCCCTAGTCAATGATGAACTATAATAAAGTCAACCATAAAATCCATAGGGATCAATGTATGGTGAAGACAATTATGTTATGAGGATCAAGTTTTGTGCATTGATTTTGGATAGTATAATTCTAAGGCAGCCATAATGGAATCAAGCTTTATATAGCTCTAACATTAAAGAGTCTGAAAATATTTATATGCACAACTTATGATAGGCATGTTGATTGAAAAGTATACAGTGATGTTCAATGATATATAATGATAAGATATGTGTACCATATGATAAAGCAACCCTATGATGTGAAGATCTGTATGGATGATGGCTTAGTTCTAGTACATTGAAAATTTGTGAAGAAACAAAAAGATGGTTGAGATCTTACTAAAATTCTGAGTTGTGACTTGTATGCACAATCATGTAAAGCCAATGGAAGCCCTAGCTCTGTCTTCTTTTGAGTGAAGCCCTAAACCGTTGAAGTATGGTAGAGAATACATATAGAAAAGTATGTTGATGATACAGTATGACCAACAACTGACATCCTTGATCAAGTTTGATTGAATGACCCCTGAGAATGCGAATGAATGCACAGTTAGTTCCGTGCTGGTANATATATATATATATATATATATATCCATTGGGCGTAGCTCAGGTGGTTGGGATTTTTAGTTATTGCGCTCCCCACCCGGGTTCGAATCTCGTCGGGGACATTTGCTCCTTTGGAGCCCTTATATGTAATGAAATATTAGGCTGGTGAGCCGTTTATCGTGATTAATGATGCCCAAGTTCATGTATACTCTCTTAACGAGTATAAGATATTTTCCTGAGTGGACGTAGCCATGGTGTAAAATTGGGCTACCATGGTGAACCACTTAATATATATAGACACACACACACACACAGAGTTCAGTGATATACAATCAAGATATGAAGCTTGTGATATGTGTAAATGTAGTATTGATGCGTTATATGATTTAATGATAAAAACAATGAAAGACCATACAAACCATTAAGCATGCAATCTTAGCACACATACAGTGGTAAAATATGCTCACACTAGCATTCATACAGTAAGTTTGTTTTGAAGACTTATTTGTGTTTGAAGTGTTGACATCATATGCATGGTGATGCTATACACATAATACATTCACCTTGATGACATGTTAAGTTTATGGTGTGGCCTTGATATCTTCAACATAAGTGTCTCTAGCATAAACAAACTCTGATGACAATAGTGTTGAGCAAATGACCAACAATAGTCATGAGCAACATTGATGAACAACGTTGATGAGTAGATGATGAGCGACGTTGATGAGCATAGATTGATTAGCAAAGGAGAAAATTTATGAGCAACAGTGTTGACGAGCATATTGGCAAGCATAGAATGATGAGCAGAGATGGTTGAGCACAAGATTGATGACAATTAGAGATTGGCATCAGGATTGCAAGTAGTGACTTGCACTTGAGATTGGAATCCTCAAACCATTCTTAGTTGGAGCTAATAAAACCATGTTGGGTCCTCTTTCAGAGTTGGTGCTCTTTCTATCAGTTGATGTTGATTATAATCGAGAAGATTGTTGTCTTCCATGTACAATTAATAAAGATCAAAATTCCAAATATTCTTGTGTCTCCTTTGATGTGATGAATGCGCTTATGATTGATTTAAATGATGCATTTAATTATCTTATTGCTGACATAATGATTGATACATTTTGGTTGACTAAAAGAAGGTAAAAAGTTTGTAAATTTCTCACACATTGATTCACCCCCCTCTCAGTGTGACCATTGTGTCCAACACTTGGTATCAGAGCTGACCTTTGTCACAAGCCTAGAAAGCTTGAAGGAGATCCTCAGACACAATGGAGGAAAATGAAGAGTCGTCAAGCAATGACGTACCTATACTTGATATGAAATATTATTTCAATTGGAGTAAAATGAAGGCTTATTCGAAAAAATTTAGTGTTTGGGAGATTTTGATCAATCCACCTGCTCCATCAAACAAGAAGGGCAAATTGACCGCACAGAAGGAAGCAAAGAAGGACAACACTACAACCTTGAAGTTTGTCATGGATGGACTTCCCAGTTCAGTGAAAGAAAGTGTAGGGGGGTACACTTCAGCCAAATACCTATGGTTCAAATTAGAGAGCAAGTATCAAAAGGCAAGACCTGAACCCGAAAAGACATTTCAGGAATAAGAAGACAAGCCCCTAGAAGAAGTCAATCAAGAAGAACATAAGCAAGAAGAGGACTCCAATAAAGGTATGGATTCTTGTGATTGTAATGATAACTTGTGTGATGAAATTGAAAAGGTTCTTGTAGATGATGATGAAGGGCTATTAAAGGCGGCACATGAGATACATCTCACATTGCTGAATATTGATATTAGAGGAAATTGGTTCCTAAAGACAGTAGATCTGAACCAGAGTGACTTCACGAAGTTCAAAGATAAAATCTTGGTCTCCTTGAATGAATATCAATAGAATACCATGACAATGAAAGTGTTGCTTGTGAAGCTAAAAAACAAGGACAAAGAATTGCAGGATCAAATGAAAGACAAGGATGATGAAGTTGAACAACTAAAAATTGAATTGATCAGTCAAAAGGAAGAACCAAAAGAGCATGCTGAAGAACTTGAAGAGACTAGAGAGGTCATTCATGATACGAAGACTCAACTGGAGGAAACCAAGAGGATAGAAGAGATCCTGAAGATTGAACTGGAAGAAAAGGAGGAGACAATCCAGAAGTTGGAAATGGAGGTAATTGGTCTCAGGAAGAAAGGTGAGAAGAATGAAGCCTTTGTCAAGTTACATGATAGTTCAATTGTCATAGATAAGATCTTGGATTTCCAAAGATATCCACTTGACAAAACTGGTGTTGGTTGCAAGAAGGACAGAAAAATCTGAAGATGACACTTGGTCTTCGAAGACTCCAGAAGTAGGTCCATCAACATCCAAAGCGGCTCCCCATGCACATGCACATGACAAGAAGGACTTTGGAAGTTCAAATATGAAACAAGGAGTTAGGTCTATTCCTCAAAGCAAGCTCAGAAAAGAAACAACTCTAAGAACCAGATATGAAAGTGGTTTGAATGGTTATTGTTATTTTTGTTCTAACTTTGGTCATAAAGCTGTGGAGTGTATAATTTATGGAAGAAGAAGTGGTGGAAATCCCAATGACTTAGTCATATGCTAGACATGTAATCAAGTTGGACATGTTGCTGCCGCATGTCACATATTGAGATGCTATACATGCAGTGGGTTTGGTCACAAAGCCCAAGAATGTGCAAGTCAAAGAAGTCAACCAAGGAGGATTCCTTCATACACATCAACAAGAAGATTTGAAGATATGAAGATAAAGACCTATAGTCAGGGACACTCTCAGGCATGGAGAAATGAAGTTGATTAAATAAGTGTTGGAAGTTCCAACAAATCGGTGAGGGGCTGGACATGCAACTATGTAGGTCATATTGCTGCATATTGTCGTACGATGAGGTGTTATAGTTGCAGTGGCCTTGGGCACAAAGTTCAAGATTGTTGGAGTACACAGAAACAACCCATGAGAAGTTTCTTGTACATCTCATCAAGGAAAGCCGGTACAGACGAAGGAACAAATGTTGAAAGGACAGATTCCAAGAAGCAAGTGTGGATGAAGAAGACCGAGCTATTACATATAGGAGAGGTTGATCAGAGTAGGGAGGATGGATGCCATATGGAAAGGCAAGTGTAAGGTCTCTCAAATGCCTTAGCACACCTTGAAATCATGAGGCTGGAGGATGGACTCAAAGAAGAAAGAATGATTACTCCAAGCGTACAGACATGTCCTAGGATCGTGCGTATTAACAGGGGGAGAAACAATGATCAGTGATTTCAGATACAGGTATATGGACATCCTTTTCCATTGATGCTAAAGGGGGAGAGATGAAGACAAAAGGAGAGCATGGTCACAGGGGGATCATGGGTTGTTGTGATCAATGACAAAGGGGGAGATTGTTGATGAAATTGTAATTGATGCCAACATGGATTTGCAGTAGCCCCACAAGTTGCCATTGATTCCACCAAGTCTCACCTGCAGTGTTCTGGATCCCTTACAGAGTGGGTTTGTACCTTGAAGCACCTTGTACCTAGTTTACAAGGTCCCTCTACCCACAAGCTTGGATATTGAAGCCACAACCTTGATGAAGATGTTGAAGACCCAAGAGATGGTCCTGAAGCCTTGATGAATGTTGAAAAAGCATTAATGACCCATTCTATGGTCATTTATGCTCTAATGGTGTCATGGTACCCTAGAAGAATACCCAACTACCCCACAGGTGATGTCATGATGGATCTTGACCCTTGAGGGTCTCCTAGTGTGGTTGAGGTATTTGAAGAAGCCTAAGAGGTCTTGAAGATGCCTCTTGACCCACACACTATATGTTTTATTGGTCTTGAAGAAATGAAGATGATATGGGAATTTGGGGTCTTGGAACCCTTGGAGATGGCCCTAGGGCATAAGAAAGACCTTGCACCCACTTACATAGTGGCATGATGACATGGCTTGTGGACAAAATAAAGAATACTAAATAAGGGTCCTTGGGGCGTTGATGGCCTAATAAGGTGGAGGATATATGGACATAAATTTCAAATGATGTGAATAACTTTGAAATATGTTTTAAGATAAAAATATTAAAAGTACATAAGAGAATAAAACAAAGAAAATACATATTGAAATCCACTAAGGTTGTCCATTTTAAGTGGTAAGAAATTTCATTTAAAGTAAAAAATAAAAATAAAAATGACAAATTTGAATTTAAAAAATTCAAAAGTGAAAATAAAATTCTTACCATCTTACCTTTTGAAGTAGGCCTCTATTTGAGGAAGTGGACACATGTTCATGTGTATATAAGCACACATGCCAACATAAAATCACAACTAATGAATGAGAGAGAGATTTCGCTGACTAAGGCTAGAGAAATGAGGAAATTCGCAGGTGCAGACATAGGGAAAAAACAATTGGATTTTTGTAGAGGAAGTGAACAGTTCGAATTTTCTTGGGGTTTTTACCATTGTTTACAGTAGCCACGTTTTATTTTGTACATCAGTAGAATATAAATGTTTTTGGAAAATTTGCTGATCTGAGGAAGGTTTTCGGTGGGGTTACAACATAAGGTTCCATAGAGATTAAACATTTTTTTGGGTTGAAACTTGCAACAATATTTTTCTTTTTGGGAGAAACAACCAAGTGACTGTGATATTTCCGCGTGAAGGAAATTCAAAGCAGTTAGAAGAAGTCCCGAAATTGCAGACAAACAAACCTGAATTTGGAGAAATTTCCTAACAGTCCCATCCAAATTTATTGCAGCAAATGGTGGATATTTTTTTTTCTTGGTTCTTATCTTTATGATCTGAAGCAGATGGTGTATAATATTTTGTTTCTTACGTTCATGTCTTGACGGTTTCAATGACATGTGAGGATTCCCTAGTCAATGATGAACTATCATAAAGTCAGCCATAAAATCCACAGGGATCCAGGTATGGTGAAGACAAGTATGTTACGAGGATCAAGTTTTGTGCACTGATTTTGGATAGTATAATTCTAAGGTAGCCATAATGGAATCAAGATTTATATAGATATGAGATTAAAGAGTCTGAAAAACTTTATATGCACAACTTATGATTATAGGCATGTTGATTGAAAAGTATACGATGATGTTCAGTTATATACAATGATAAGATATGTGTACCCTATGATGTGAAGATGTGTATGGACGATGCCTTAATTCCAGTACAGTGAAAATTTGTGAAGAAAAGAAAGATGGTTGAGATCTTCCTAAAATTCCGAGTTGTGACTTGTATGTACAATCATGCAAAGCCAATGGAATCCATACATATAGAAAAGTATGTTGATGATACAATATGACCAGGAGCTTGACATCTTTGATCAAGTTTGATTGAATGACACCTGAGAATGTGAACGAATGCACAGTTAGTTCAGTGCCGGTATAAATGCATCTGCACAGTGGTTTGGGATATACACAGTTCAAGAGTAAGTTGATATATATATATATATATATATATATTTCAATGATATACATTCAAGGTATGAAGCTTGTGATATGTGTAAATGTAGGATTGATGTGTGATATGCTTTAAGGATACAACTGTGAAAGGTCATACAAACCATTAAGCATGCAATCCTAGCACACATACAGTGGTGACATATGATTAAACTAGAATTGATACAATAAGTTTGTTTTGAAGACTTATTTTTCGTTGAAGTGTTAACATCATATGCATGATGATTCTATACACATAATACATTGACCTTAAGGATGAATTTTATAATGATTTGATGTATTCTTGATGTTGACCTTGATGACATGTTAAGTTTATGGTGTGTCCTTGACATCATCAACATAAGTGTCTCTAGCATAAACAAACTCTGATGACAATAGTGTTGAGCAAATGACCAGTAATAGTCATGAGCAGTAGTGATGAGAAAGATTGATGAGCCACGATGATGAGAATATGATGAGAAACGCTGATGAGCAGTGATTGACCAGCAGCAGAGCAGATTGATGAGCAGCAGTGTTGATGAGCATATTGGCAAGTAGAGGATGATGAGCAGAGATGGTTGAGAAACTGATTGATGACAATCAGAGATTGGCATCAATCTTGCAAGTAGTGATTTGGACTTAAGGATTGGACACCACAAACCATTCTTAGTTGGATCTAAGAAAAGCAGGCTGGAGCATGTTTCAGAGTTGGTGCTCTTTCTATCAGTTGGTGCTGATTATAATCGATAAGATTTTTGTCTTCCATGTACAATTAATAAAGATCAAAATTCCAAATATTCATGTGTATCCTTTGATGTGATGAATGTTCTTATGATTGATTTAACTGATGAATTTGATTATATCTTATTGATGACATAATGATTGATACATTCTAGTTGACTAAAATAAGGTAAAAAGTTTGTAAATTGCTCACACACTGATTCACCCCCCTCTCAATGTGACCATTGTGTCCAACACTTGGTATCAGAGTTGACCTTAGTCACAAGCCTAGGAATCCTGAAGGATATCCTCAGACACAATGGAGGAAAAGGAAGAGTCATCAAGCAATGATATACCTATACTTGATATGAAATATTATTTCAGTTGGAGAAAAATGAAGGCCTATCTGAAGAAATTTGGTTTTTGGGAGATTGCTATCAATCCACCCCCTCCATCAAACGAGAAGGGAAAATCAACTGCACAGAAGGAAGCAAAGAAGGACAACACTACAGCCTTGAATTTTCTCATGGATGGAATTCCCAGTTCAGTGAAAGAAAGTATAGGGGAGTACACTTCAGCAAAAGAGCTATGGTTCAAATTAGAGATCGAGTATCAAAAGGAAATACCTGAACCTGAAAAGATAGATTAGGAATCAGAAGACAAGCCCCCTGAAGAAGTCAATCAAGAAGAACATAAGTAAGAAGAGGACTCGAATAAATGTATGGATTGTTGTGATTGTAATGATAGCTTGTGTGATGGAATTGAAAAGGTTCTTGCTGATGATGGTGAAGGGCTATCAAATGCTGCACATGAGATACATCTCACGTTGCTGAATATTGATCTCAGAGCCAATTGGTTCCTAAAACCAGTAAATATGAACTAGAGTGACTTCACGAAGTTCAAAAATAAAATATTGGACTCCTTGAATGAATATCATCAGAAGACCATGACAATGAAAGTGTTGCTTATGAAGCTCAAAAGCAAGGACAAAGAATTGCAGGATCAAATGAAAGACAAGGATGTTGAAGTTGAACAACTAAAGACTGAATTGATCATAAAAAGAAGAACAAGAAGAGCATGCTGAAGAACTTGAAGAGACTAGATAGGTCAATCATGTTCTGAAGACTCAGTTGGAGGAAGCCAAGAGGATAGAAGAAATCCTGAAGATTCAACTGGAAGAAAAGGAGGAGACAATCCAGAAGTTGGAAATGGCGTGGAGCAACCGAATCTGGTTGTTCGTTAGTCGAATCCGACTATCATTGTAATAATGAAATATGAATAATAATAATATATTGGATGATTTAATAATTACAAGGGAAGCTCGCCTTTATAGGCTTTGAGCGTGTAAACTGAAGGGTTACACCCTTTCATAAGATAATTAACTAATCTAAATAATATTTTATTTTATAGTTGTTACATTGCCACTTCCTTTAAGGAAGCTTTGTCCTCAAAGCTTAAGTATTTTCCTAGCGTCGTTCTTCATTCTGACTCGGTGTCAGTATTAGAATCGGACGAGGTCTCTTGTGCAGAGACTTGCACTTCCTTTCCATTGATGATTTTGCACTGTATTGTCTCATTGTTCCTACATTTATGACCAGGGATCCAATCATCACCGCATCGACGACATATGTTTTTCTTCTTTTTTCTATTATCAGCGTAACTGTTAGATGACTTCGATCTATTTTCCATTTCATAGGCATATGATTGAGGTTTGTGGCATTGATGAGTGGGTGACCAAGTATCTGCACAGTACCTACATTGTGTCTCTTTTTCTTGCCGATAATGGTTATCGCCTCTTGTTTTAATTCCTTCCAATTTGCGTTCTGCGGCTTTTGCTTTATGTCTTGCCACTTCTACGTTAGGTATGTCATGCAACTTTAACTCTTTTTGGAGGTATGGTTTAAGAACTCCTAAATAGGTTTCGAGTCTTTGCTTGTCAGACAACCCAAGTATTCGTGTCGATAAGGATTCCCATTGATGTGTGAATTCCTCAACGTTTCCGACTTGTTGTAGTTTGGTAAGTTTAGTGAACAAGTTCCAGGTGTAGGTAAAATTATCTCTCTTCCACCATAAGTACCAATTATAGACATACCCTTCCATATGCATTGACGCATATTTCACCTTCTCCTCGTCAGATTGAATGTTGTAAATGTCGAAGTATTCTTCTGCTTTGTTTAGCCAAGCAATGTAGTGGTCTTCACTCCCATTGTATTTCAAAAACTCTATTTTTGCCTTAGGTGGGTGCACTTTGTAAAGACAACGTTGATTTCCTTTTGCCTTATGGTTTGATGGTGGCTCAGAACTACTGGACGATGAAAGTGACATATTTGAATTGCTTCATTGTTGGCCGTGACTTTTAGTTTTTCTTTTCTCTACTATTTTACTTATAGCGTCTATTTTGCTGTTTAATTGTGCCTCCATATCTGGCAATACTTGTGTTTCTATCTCTTGCTTAAGCGTCGCATTGTTAATCTTTATTTCTTTTTGCAATTCTTCTTGATTCTTAACGAGTGTTTCCTGGGTGGCAACATACCGCTGACTTGGCCCGGTCTGGGTATGAGCCTTTGTAACATCTCGATTAATGTATTATGGTTTTGCGTAATGGTGCTCATGTTCTGTGTTAAGGTGTTTATGTTTTGCGTCACGGTACTCATTTTGTCATCCGCGTCTTTTTGTTTTTTGTTCAGGATGTCAAGTTTGTCGTCGAGCCTTCTTTCTAGTACCAAAACAAGCTCGTCTTTGAGTAATATATTGTTATTTTGCATCTTTTCCTTCAAGCCTTCTTTGTTAGCGACAATGGACTTTATGTCCTTCTCCATTTTTTCGATCTTCTCTTTCAGTTCCTCCATGGTCTTGGACCTTGTATACGGAGGTGTGTATTTCGACGCTATTTTGGCTTTTGAGGTGAATTGAATAATAATATATTAATTAATTAATTAATTAATATTAATATTATTTTTCATTAACTATATAATGTAATAGTTTTATTTATTTATTTTCTATTTATTTTTTAAACAAATATTATAATATTAAATATAATATATGATTTTTTAAAAATATTTTATTATAAATATATTATATTATAATATATTTGAAATAATATATTTTATTATATTAAGTTATAATATATTGTTTTTTTTGTAGGTCGTGGTTTTATATATTTATAATATATATTATTATGTTATATATTTATAATATATTGTTTTTTTGCTGTAGGTCGTGGAGAGGAGTAGCGAAGGTTGGAGAGCGGATGGAAGACAAGAGGGTCGTGTGGTGAATGGGTGCACAGTGGTGGAGAATGAAGGTGGAAGAGTGGAGGAGGTAGCAGGGGCACAGAACGGGGTGGCGTGCAGGGGGAGAAGAGGATGCAGGCACAGGGTGGGATGGTAGAAGCACTGGATGGAGGAAGAAGTGGAGCAGATGGAGAGGAAGTGGAGCGGTGATGAGGGAATGCGGCAGTGGAGGGAAATTGGTAGGATGGCCTAGAGCGAAAAGGGAGGAGCGCTGAGCAAGAGGAGGTTTGACGGGAGGTGGGGAGATGGCAGGGGCGCAGAATAGGGTGGCGCGTAGGGGGAGAAGAGGATGCAGGCGTGGGGGTGGATGGTAGAAGCAGAGCGGATGGCACTGAGGAGCAGCGCGTGGAGATTTTGGTGGTGGAGCAGATGGGAAGCCGATGGGATGGAGTGTGGGAAGGAAAATACCGTGTGAAGGAAGTGGGCTGTGGAGTGTGAAGGAGGGAGAAATGATGTGAAGAGTGATAGGCCGTGGAATGGAGCAACATAAGAATGTGAAGTGTAGATGAGCCAAAACCGAGCTCAAAGGTGGGAGGAGCCAAATCCGAGCTCACCTGAGGAGCGAAACTGCTTTGATACCAAATGGAGCAACTGAATCCGGTTGTTCGTTAGTCGAATCCGACTATCATTGTAATAATGAAATATGAATAATAATAATATATTGGATGATTTAATAATTACAAGGGAAGCTCTCCTTTATAGGCTTTGAGCGTGTAAACTGAAGGGTTACACCCTTTCGTAAGATAATTAACTAATCTAAACAATATTTTATTTTATAGTTGTTACATGGAGGTAGTTGGTCTTAGGAAGAAATGTGAGAAGAATGAAGCCTTTGTCAAGATACAAGACAATTCAATTTTCCTAGACAAGATCTTGGATTTCCAAAGATCTCCACTTGACAAAACTGGTCTTGGTTACAAGAAGGACAGAGAAAAATATAAAGACAAAACTTGGTCTCCAAAGACTCCAGAACCAGGTCCATCAACGTCCAAAGCAGCTCCCCATGCACATGCACATGACAAAGGACTTTGGAAGTTCAAATATGAAACAAGGAATTAGGTTTATTCCTCAAAGTAAGCTCAGAAAAGAAACAACTCCAACAGCCGGGTATGAAAGTGCTTTCAATGGTTATTGTTAATTTTGTTTTAACTTTGGTCCTAAAGCTGTGGAGTGTAGACTTTACGAAAGAAGAAGTGGTGGAAGGCCCAATGACTCAGTCAGATGTTGGACAGGTAATCAAGTTGGACATGTTGCTGCCACATGTCACACATCGAGATGCTACACATGCATCGGGTTTGGTCACAAATCCCAAGAATATGCAAGTCAAAGAAGTCAACCAAGGAGGAGTCCTTCATACACATTGACAAGAAGATTTGATGATTATATGACAAAGACCTACAATTAAGGACACTCTCAGGCATGGAGAAATGAAGTTGATCAAAGAGGTGTTGGAAGTTCCAACATCTCGGTTAGGCACTGGACATGCAACCATGTAGGTCACATTGCTACATATTGTCATACGATGAGGTGTTATAGTTGCAGTGGCCTTGGGAATAAAGCTCAAGATTATTGAAGTACATGGAAATGACCCATGAGAATATTCCTCTACATCTCATCAAGGAAATCCAGTACAGATGAAGGAACAAATGCTAAAAGGACAGATGCCAAGAAGCAAGTATGGATGAAGAAGACCGAGCAATTACAGATAGGATAGGTTGATCAAAGCAGGGAGGATGGATTCCATATGGAAATCCAAGTGTAAGGTCTCTCAAAGACATTAGCACACCTTGAGTTCATGAGGCTGGAGTATGAACTCAAAGAAGAAGGACTGATTACTCCAAGCGCACAAACAGGTCCTAGGATCGTGCATATTGACAGGGGGAGCAGTGATCAATGATTTCAGATACAGGTATATGGACACCCTTTGTCATTGATTCCAAAGGGGGAGAGGTGAAGACAAAAGGAGAGATGATGACTAAAGGGGAACATGCTGACAGGGGGAGCATGAGTTGTTGTCATCAATGCCAAAGGGGGATATTGTTGATGAAATTGTCATTGATACCAACATGGACTTGCAGTATCCCCACAAGTTGTCATTGATGACACCAAGTCCCACCTGCAGTGCCTTGGATCCCTTACAGAGTGGGTTTATGCCTTGAATCAGCTTGTACAGAGTTGACAAGGTCCCTGTACCCACAAGCTTGGATATTGAAGCCACAAAATTGTAGAAGATGCTGAGGGCCCAGGAGATGATTTTGAAGCCTTGATGAATGTTGGAAAAGCATCAATGACCCATTTCGTGGTAATTTATGCTTTGATGTTGTCATGGTACCCTAGAAGAAAACCCAGCTACCCCACAGGTGATGTCGTGATGGATATTGACCCTTGAGGGTATCCTAGTGTGGTTGAGGTAGTTGAAGAATTTTGAGAGGCCTTGAAGAAGCCTCTTGACCCACACACTAGATAGTTTATTGGTCTTGAGGAAATGAAGATGATATGGGCATTTGGGGTCTTGGAATCCTTGGGGATGGCCCTAGGGAATAAGAAAGACCTTTCACCCACTTACATGGTGATGACACCATAATGATGACATGGATTGTGGTGACCTAAGTTGCTTGTGGAAAAAATAAAGCATACTAAATAAGGGTTCTTGGTCCTTGGGGTGTTGACGGCCTAATAAGGTGGAGGATACATGACCATAAATTTCAAATGATGTGAATAACTTTGAAAGATGTTTTAAGATAAAAATATTAAAAATACATAAGAGAATAATACAAAGAAAATACATATTGCAAGCCACCAAGGTTGACCATTTGAAGTGGTAAGAATATTTATTTAAAGTCTAAAATAAAAATAAAAATGACAAATTTGAATTAAAAAATTCAAAATTCAAAATAAAATTCTTACCATCTTACCTTTTGAAATAGGCCTCTATTTGAGGAAGTGGACACATGTTCATGTGTATATAAACACACATGCCAACATCAAATCACAACTAACAAATGCGTGAGAGAGATTTGGCTGACTGAGGCTAGATAATTGAGGAAATTCACAGGTGCAGACAGAGAAAAAAAATAGTTCGATTTTTGCAGAGGAAGTGAACAGTCCGAATTTTGCAGATTTTTTTCTTCTTAGGGTTTTTACCATTGTTTACAGCAGCCACGCTTTTTTTACAACAATGGAGTATAATTTTTTTTGGTAAATTTGGTGATCCGAGGAATGTTTTTGGCGGGGTTACAGTCCCATCTGAATTTATTGCAGCAGATGGTGGATAATTTTTTTTCGGTTCTTATCTCTATGATTAGAAGTAGACGACAGATAATATTTTGTTTCTTACCTTCATTTCCTGAAGGTTTTAATGACATGTGAGGATGCCCTAGTCAATGATGAACTATCATAAAGTCAGCCATAAAATCCATAGGGATCTAGGTATGGTGAAGGCAAGTATGTTATGAGGATCAAGTTTTGTGCACTGATTTTGGATAGTATAATTCTAAGGTAGCCATAATGGAATCAAGCTTTATATAGCTCTGACATTAAAGAGTATGAAAAATTTATATGCACATCTTATGATAGGCATGTTGATTGAAAAGTATACAGTGATGTTCAGTGATATACAATGATAAGATATGTGAACCCTATGATAAAACAACCCTATGATGTGAAGATCTGTATGGACAATGCCCTAGTTTGAGTACATTGACAATTTGTGAAGAAAAAAAAAGATGGTTGAGATCTTCCTAAAATTCCGAGTTGTGACTTGTATGCACAGTCATGTAAAGCCAATGGAAGCCCTATCTCTGTCTTCTTTTGAGTGAACTCCTGAATTGTTGAAGTATGGTAGAGCATACATATAGAAAAGTAAGATGATGATACAGTATGACCAGAATCTTGAAATCCTTGATCAAGTTTGATTGAATGACACCCGATAATGTGAATGAATGCAGAGTTAGTTCAATGCTGGTATAAATGCATCTGCCCAATGGTTTGGTATATTCACAGTTCAAGAGTAAGTTGACATATACACACACACACACACACACACACACACAATTCAGTGATATACAGTCAAGGTATGAAGCTTGCGATATGTGTAAATGTAGGATTGATGTGTGATATGATTGAATGATAAAACAATGAAATATCATACAAACCATTAAGCATGCAATCCTAGCACACATACATTGGTGAAATATGCTTACACTAGCATTCATACAATAAGTTTGTTTTGAAGACTTATTTGTGGTTGAAGTGTTGACATATTCAGCATAAGTGTCTCTAGCATAAACAAACTTTGATGGAAATAGTGTTGAGAAAATGACCAACAATAGTCATAAGCAGTAGTGATGAACAACATTGATGAGCAACGTTGATGAGCAGAGATTGACCAGCAGCAGAGAATATTGATGAGAAACAGTGTTGATGAGCATATTAATGAGCAACAATGTTCATGAGCATATTGGAAAGAAAAGGATGATGAGCAGAGATGGTTGGGCAGGAGATTGATGACAATCAGAGATTGGAATCAAGCTTTCAAGTAGTGACTTGCACTTGAGGATTGGACTCCTCAAACCATTCTTAGTTGGAGCGAAGGAAACCAGGTTGGGTCCCGTTTCAGAGTTGGTGCTCTTTCTATAAGTTCGTGTTGATTATAATCAAGAAGATTGTTGTCTTTCATGTACAGTTAATAAAGATCAAAATTCCAAATATTCTTATGTCTCCTTTGATGTGATGAATGTGCTTATGATTGATTTAACTGATGCATTTGATTATCTTATTGATGACATAATGATTGATACATTCTCGTTGACTAAAATAAGCTAAAAAGTTTGTAAATTGGTCACACACTGATTCAACTCCCCTCTCAGTGTGACCATTGTGTCCAACACTTGGTATTAGAGCCGAAATTAGTCACAATCCTAGTAAGCTTCAAGGAGATCCTCAGACACAATGGATGAAAATGAAGAGTCATCAAGCAATGACATACCTATACTTGATATGAAAGATTATTTCAGTTGGAGGAGAAAATGAAGGCTTATCTGAATAAATTTTGTTTTTGATATATTGTGATCAATCCACGCGCTCCATCAAACAAGAAGGGAAAATCGGCTGCACATAAGTAAGAAAAGAAGGACAACCCTACAACCTTGAAGTTTCTCATGGATGGACTTCCTAGTTCAGTGAAAGAAAGTGTAGGGGAGTACACTTCAACCAATGTCCTATGGTTCAAATTAGAGAGAAATTATCAGAAGGCAAGAATTGAACCCGAAAAGGCAGATCAGGAATCAGAAGACAAGCCCCCAAAAGAAGTCAATCAAGAAGAACATAAGCAATAAGAGGACTCCAATAAAGGTATATATTATTGTGATTGTAATGATAGTTTGTGTGATGAAATTGAAAAGGTTCTTACAGATGATGATGAAGGGATATCAAAGGCTGCGCTTGAGATACATTTCACGTTGCTGAATATTGAACTTAGATCCAATTGGTTCCTAAACACAGTAAATATGAACTAGAGTGACTTCACAAAGTTCAAAAATAAAACGTTGGACTCCTTGAATGAATATGATCAAAAGACCATGACAATGAAAGTGTTGCTTGTGAAGCTAAAAAACAAGGACAAACAATTGCGAGATCAAATGAAAGAAAAGGATGCTGAAGTTGAACAACTAAAGACTGAATTGATCAGTCAAAAGGAAGAACCAGAAGAGCATGCTGAAGAACTTCAAGAGACTAGAGAGGTCAATCATGATCTAAAGACTCAACTGGAGGAATCCAATAGGATAGGATAAATCCCGAAGATTCAGTTGGAAGAAAAGGAGGAGACAATCCAGAAGTTGGAAATGGAGGTAGTTGGTCTCAGGAAGAAAGCTGAGAAGAATGAATCCTTTTTCAAGTTCCAGGACAATTCAGTTGTCCTAGATAAGATCTTGGATTGCCAAAGATCTCCGCTTGAAAAAACTGGTCTTGGTAACAAGAAGGGCAAAGAAAAATCTAAAGATTACACTTGGTCTCCAAAGACTCAAAAAGTAGGTCCATCAACGTCCAAAGCGGATCCCCATGCACTTGCACATGAAAAAAAGGACGTTGGAAGTTCAAATATGAAACAAGGAGTTAGGTATATTCCCCATAGCAAGCTCAGAAAAGAAACAACTCCAAGAACTAGGTATGAAAGTGGTTTTAATGGTTATTGTTATTTGTTTTCTAACTTTGGTCATAAAGCTATGGAGTGTAGAATTTATGGAAGAAGAAGTGGTGGAAGGCCCAATGACTTAGTCAGATGCTGGAGAGGTAATCAAGTTGGACATGTTGTTTCCACATGTCACACTTTGAGATTCTACACATGCAGTGGGTTTGGTCACAGAGCCCAAGAATGTGCAAGTCAAAGAAGTCAACTAAGGAGGATTCCTTCATACACATCAACAAGAATATTTGAATATTAGAATACAAAGACCTACAATCAGGGACACTCTCAGGCATGGAGAAATGAAGTTGATCAAAGAAGTGTTGGAAGTTCCAACAACTCAGTCAGGTGCTGGACATGCAACCATGTAGGTCACATTGCTACATATTGTCGTACGATCAGGTGTTATAGTTGTAGTGGCCTTGGGCACAAAGCTCAAGATTGTTGGAGTACACAGAAACAACCCATGAGAAGTTTCCTATACATATCATCAAGGAAAGGTAATACAAACGAAGGAACAAATGCTGAAAGGACAAATGCTAGGAAGCAAGTATGGATGAAGGAGACCGAGTAGTTACAGATAGGAGAGGTTGATCAGAGTAGGGAGGATGGACCCCATATGGAAAGCCATGTGTAAGGTCTCTCAAAGACCTTAGCACACCTTGAGTTCATGAGGCTGGAGGATGAAATCAAATAAGAAAGAATGATTATTCCAAGTGTATAGATAGGTCCTAGGATTATGCATAATCGCAGGGGGAGCAGTGATTAGTGATTTCATGTAGAGGTATATGGGCGCCCTTTTCCATTGATTCCAAAGGGGGAGAGATGAAGACAAAAGGAGAGATGAAGAAAAAAGGGGAGCATGCTCAAAGGGGGAGCATGAGTTTTTGTCATCAATGAAAAAGGGGGAGATTGTTTATGAAATTGTCATTGATGTCGACATGGACTTGTAGTATCCCCACAAGTTGTCATTGATGTCACCAAGTCCGACTTGCAGTGCCTTGGATCCCTTACAGAGTGGGTTTGTACCTTGAAGCACCTTGTACCCAGTTGACAAGGTCCTTGCACCCACAAGCTTGGATATTGAAGCCACAACCTTTCTGAAGATGCTGAAGACTCTGCTGAAGATGTTGAAGACCCAAGAGATGGTCCTGAAGCCTTGATGAATGTTGGAAAATTATTAATGACCCATTCTGTGGTATTTTATGCTATGATGGTGTCATGGTACCCCAGAAGAAGACCCAACTACCACACAGGTGATGTCGTGATGGATCTTTATCCTTGAGGGTCCCATGGTGTGGTTGAGGTAGTTGAATAAGCCCAAGAGGCCTTGAAGAAGCCTCTTGACCCAGACACTAGATGGTTTATTGGTCTTGAAGAAATGAAGATGATATGGGAATTTGGGGTCTTGGAACCCTTGGGTATGGCCCTAGGGCATAAGAAATACCTTGCACCCACTTACATGGTGGCATGATGACAACATAATGATGACATGGCTTGTGGTGAGCTAAGTTTCTTGTGGATGAAATAAATCATGCTAAATAAGGGTCCTTGGTCCTTGGGGTGTTGATGGGCTAATAAGGTGGAGGATACATGGACATAAATTTCAAATGATGTGAATAAATTTGAAAGATGTTTAAGATAAAAATACTAAAAATACATAAGATAATAAAACAAAGAAAATACATGTTGGAAGCCACCAAGGTTGACCATTTTAACTGGTAAGAATTTTTATTTAAATTCAAAAATAAAAATTAAAATGACAAATTTGAATTTAAAAAATTCAAAAGTCAAAATAATTTTTTTACCATCTTACATTTTGAAGTAGGCCTCTATTTGAGGAAGTGGAAACATGTTCATGTGTATATAAACACACATTCCAACATCAAATCACAACTAATGAATGAGTGAGAGATATTTCACTGACCGAGGCTAGAGAACTGAGGAAATTCACAGGTACAGACAAAGAAAAGAAACAGTCTGATTTTTGCAGAGGAAGTAAACAGTATGAATTTTGCTGATTTTTTTTCTTGGGGTTTTTACCATTGTGTATAGCATCCACGTTTTTTTTACAGCAGCAGAGTATACTTTTTTTTGGTAAATTTGTTGATATGAGGAAGGTTTTCGGTGGGGTTACAACAGAAGGTTCCACAGAGATTAATTTTTTTTTTGGGTTGAAACTTGCAACAATATTTTTCTTTTTGGGAAGATCAGCCAAGTGACTGTGATATTTTCGTGTGAAGGAAACTCACAGCAGTTAGGAGTAGTCTCAAAATTGTAGACAAACAGACTTGAAATTGGAGAAATGCCCTAACAATCCCATCCGAATTTATTGCAGCAGATGGTGGATATATTTTTTTTGATTCTTATATTTATGATCTGAAGTAGATGGTGGATAATATTTTGTTTATTACCTTCGTGTCCTGAAGGTTTCAATGACATGTGAGGATGCCCTAGTCAATGATGAACTATCATAAAGTCAACCATAAAATCCATAGGGATCCAAGTATGGCGAAGACAAGTATGTTATGAGGATGAAGTTTTTTGCACTGATTTTGTATAGTATAATTATAAGGTAGCCATAATGGAATCTAGCTTTATATAGCTCTGACATTAAAGAGCCTGCAAAAATTTATATGCACAACTTATGATGGCATGTTGAATGAAAAGTATACAATGATGTTCAGTGGTATACAATGATAAGATATGTGTATCCTATGATAAAACAACCCTATGCTATGAAGATTTGTATGGATGATGCCCTAGTTCCAGTACATTGACAATTTTTGAAGAAAAACAAAGATGGTTGAGATCTTCCTAAAATTCTGAGTTGTGACTTGTATGCATAGTCATGTAAAGCCAATGGAAGCCCTAGTTCTGTCTTCTTTTGAGTGAAGTCCCGAACTGTTGAAGTATGGTAGAGCATACATATAGAAAAGTATGTTGATGATACAGTATGACTAGCAGCTTGACATCCTTGATCAAGTTTGTTTGAATGACACTCGAGAATGTGAATGAATGCACAGTTAGTTTAGTGCTGGTATAAATGCATCTGCACAGTGGTTTGGGATATACACAGTTCAAGAGTAAGATCAGACACACACACACACACAGTTCAGTGATATACAGTCAAGGTGTAAATCTTGTGATATGTGTAAATGTAGGATTTATGTGTGATTTTCTTTAATGATACAAGCAGTGAAAGATTATACAAACCATTTTGCATGCAATCCTAGCGCACATACAATGGTGAAATATTCTTACACTAGCATTAATATAGTACGTTTGTTTTGAAGACTTATTTGTGGTTGAAGCGTTGACATCATATGCATGATGATTCTATATACATAATAAATTCACCTTGATGATGAATTGTATAATGAGTTGATGTATGGTTGATGTTGACCTTGATGACATGTTAAGTTTATGGTGTGGCCTTGATATCTTTGGCAGAAGTGTCTCTAGCACAAACATACTCTAATGAAAATAGTGTTGAGCAAATGACTAGCAGTAGTCATGAGTAGTAGTGATGAGAAACAATGATGATTAGTGTTGATGAGCAGATGATGGGAAACGTTGACGAGCAAAGATTGACCAACAACAGAGAAGATTGATGAGCAATAGTGTTGATGAGCATATTGGCAAGGAGGCGATGACGAGCAGAGATGGTTGAGTAGCATATTGATGACAATCAGAGATTGGCATCAAGCTTGCAAGTAGTGACTTGCACTTGAGGATTGTAATCCTCAAACCATTCTTTGTTGGAGGCAAGAAAACCATGGTGGGTCCTGTTTCAGAGTTGGCGCTCTTTCTATTAGTTGGTGTAGATTATAATCGAGAAGATTGTTGTCTTTCATGTACAATTAATAAATATCAAAATTCCAATTATTCTTGTGTCTCCTTTGATGTGATGAATGTGCTTATGGTTGATTTAACTAATGCATTTGATTATCTTATTGATGACATAATGATTGATACATTCTAGTTGAATAAAAGAAGCTAAAAAGTTTGTAAATTGCTCACACACTGATTCGCCCCCCCTCTCAGTGTGGCCATTGTGTCCAACAATATGAATATGATACATTTTTCTATATGCTATTTTTTCAAGTTACAAATTACAAGTTACAAACTGTATTACACTTTACATACATGTTTGCTAATTTCCATCATATATCATCTAAACAAACAACCCTTGAAACTTAAGTATCTATTAGTATCCTTGTAAGCATATCAATATACTACTATGTCTTTTCTTGACAAACATTTTTTCTGAATATCTACTCTCCTAAAAACATAGTAGTTTGAAAGGAAATGCATATAATTCTACTTTTATTTTGTTGATATTCAATTTATAATTATGTTATATCATCTTAGATTGATGGAAACACAACAACGTAGTACTTACCAATACTACTTAAACTCGGAATGTGATGGATGAGATATGTTATCATACGTCATGAGTAGGGTTGTGTGGACTCATGAAACCCCCCTTACACATCCCAAGTTGGATGGTAGACTGACAATGGACATTTCGTTGATCCCATCTAACGAGCCCCCCCCATCAATCATATAAACCATTGTACATCTTATTTTATACCCCATTATAAATCAAACATGTTTTGTTCACTATTTTATTTTCAACTAAACTTACCATTATTTTCTTCATTCAATACCTTTACACATGATTATTTATTAAATTTATGATTAAAAACTTTGCAAATACTAAATATATCATGATGCCGATGTAATAAATGAAATTGAAATCTACTTTTATTATGATATATATAACAAAACAAACTTTGCATAGGGAGATATGTTTTCATACATGTTATTTTTAAGTTATAAGATATTACAATTTCACTACACTTAGGTATTTTCATGATACAACTCATCTAGAAAAGAATCCTCTACAATTACCAATTCATTACTATCCATTTGTCATATGCCTATAAACACAACAACTTTCTTTCCTCTATTTTTTGAAGCAAAGTATGTTTTATGTTATATACTCTTCCAAACATATAGTGGTTTGAAATAATATATGCTTACAATTAGATTTTGATTTTTTTTAATATTCAATTTATAGTTATGTACTTCTTACTCACTTTTTTTAAATATATTTGTGAAGCCTCATATACATCATTGTACCTCTTAGTTTATAGTCCATATATACGTAAATATAGATTTAGTCTTTTTTATATTACAAAGAAAAGACTTTAGATATGAAGATGATATATTTTTCTATATGCTATTTTTTGCAAGTTACAAATTACACGTTACAAACTATATTACACTTTACATACATGTTTGGTAATTTCCATCATATATCATCTAAACAAACAACCCTTGAAACTTAACTATCTATTAGTATCCTTATAAACATATCAATCTACTACTATGTCTTTTCTTTATAAATATTTTTCCTATATATCTACTCTCCTAAAAACATAGTGGTTTGAAAACCAATGCATATAATTCTACTTTTCTTTTGTTTGTATCCAATTTATATTATGTTATATCATCTTAGATTGATAGAAACACAACAGAGTAGTACTTAACAATACTACTTAAACTCAGAATGTGATGGATGAGATGTGTTATCATACATCAAAAGTAAGGGTTGTATGGACTCATGAAGCCCCCCTTACACATCCCAAGTTGGAGGGTAGACTTACAATGGACATTTCGTTGATCCCATCTAATGAGCCCCCCCTCATCAATCATATAAACCATTGTACATCTTATTTTATACCCCATTAGAAATCAAACATGTTGTTTTATTTTCAGCCTTTTATTTTAAACTACACTTACCATTATTTTCTTCATTCAATACCTTTACACATGATTATTTATTAAATTTGTGATTAACAACTTTGCAAATACTAAATATATCATGATTCTGATTTAATAAATGAAAGTGAAATATACTTTTATTATGACATATATATATATATATATATATATATATAACAAAAAAAAATTGCATAGGAAGATATGTTTTCATACATGTTCTTTTAAGTAATAAGATACAAACAATATTACATTTTCACTATACTTAGGTATTTTTCATGATATATCTCATCTAAAAAACAATCCTCTACACTTACCAATTCATTATTATCCATTTGTCATATGCCTATAAACATAACAACTTTCTTTCCTCTATTTTTTGTAACAAAGTATGGTTTATCTTATATACTCTTCCAAACATATAGTATAATTTTTATACATTGCACACACAATTGGTAAGAGTTAGGGTTTAGTGTCCCTTCTCTTTTAAAAACATGTATTCTTAAAAAATATATGCTTACAATTAGATTTTGAATTTTTTATATATTCAATTTATAGTTATGTACTTCTTACTCACTTATTTTTTAAAAATTTGTGAAGCCTCATATACATCATTGTACATCTTAGTTTATAGCATGTTTATAGTCCATAGATCTAGTGGGGCCACTCAATGCCATTGAAAATCATACACACCTTTTTTTGTCTTTCATTTTCAAATAAATATGCCAATATTTTCTCCATTCAATCTTTTGACACATACATATTAATTACTATACATTCTCTTTTTTCACTCATTTTATATTGTTTTTATTTATCATTGTCTTTAACATAAAACAAATGTATGCACTCTACAAATAGAATTACTTTGTTATTTCCTTTGTTGCGAGGTTTCTATAGATAAACCACAAAATTGGAATACAACTTCCCAACTAAAGTAGCAATGGTGGACCCATGAACAAGGCATACAGTTTACAGTCGACACCTTGTAGATGACCTCCATATACATAGAATACAATTTCAAATCCATGTTATCCATCCTGGAAGGGGTAATCTTTCCAGGCCAGAGATAAAAGAGAAATCGACGAGGAAATTTAATGTTGCAAATAAACAAACAATTTTCATTTCTGATTTCCAAACAAAACCTCCATTCTCTAAAGGCTTTGGTATAATCTATGACAACATAGAGGACGCATTGAAACATGAACCAACACATCGTTTGGCTCAAAATGGTCTTAAATCTCATGTTGTGAAGACTACCAAAGAGAGTACAACTAGATAAAAAAAATCCTTGGTATTAAAACCACAAACAAAAACAAAAATTGTAAGGCAAAACATGATTGAGGTTGATGCTTTCTTCCAACATCGCTTAGACCTGCATATTTTCCCACACTTTGAACATAACCGTATCTCATCAATGATCTATAATGTACATATCTTTACATTTTTACATGTAATCCAATATAGACCTTTTATGTAAGACGTTTTGACAAATTTGATATTTAATGTTTTCGCAAAAAAAAATCCACTTTATTACTAATACTTGTAATTATAAAATATGTTTTCTAAATTCATTATCATCTTCTTCCCTTTGTAATTCAAATTCCCACTAACAGAAAAAAGGCCTTTACATTACAATACATATTTTAATACCCAAGCATTCAAGCTTTAGATATATCAACTTATTCATTTTTTATTCAAATTCCTACTAACCAACAAATATGATCTTTACAATAAAACATTAAAATACATAATTTATTAACCGATAATTCAAGTTTTCAATATTCAAGTTCATATTTTAATATCTATTAAATAATTAACCAATCATTCAAGTTTTCACTATTCAACTTCATATTTTAATATCTATTAAACAAGAGTTCTTTGTTCTACATATTTCAAGTAAACATAATATATTTTTTTACTATCTCTCTCTCTATATAAAATATGGCTATATCATGATTGCATACTTTTACAATGGTATTATTCATAACATGGTATACATTTGTTAAACATATTCTAGGCATTTCTTTCTTTACACAAAATGTAGAATATATTTGTACTTGTTTTACAAATTCTTGGTGTTCAAATAGTTATAGACATCCTTTAGAAAATTACTTAACCTACATATGTCTTCTTCTTAAATTACAACACACACACACACACACACATCCTAATACATTGATGCAAAATTCTTTCTTCTTAGGTTACGTTTTTGGACCTCTGCACAGAACTCCTCTGAAAAGAGAAATTTATAGTGATGACGTCAATGTTAACATTGAACTCTATTACAAGGATTGGAAATGAAGAGGTACTTTGCAATCCTATTATGCAAATTTTGGAATTCACACCAACTTCTGAATATCATCATTCTGTACACCTATTTGATGGAAATACTACAATACAAAGACTATTTACCTCACCTCTTAGCTCCCTTTTCACATTTTTTCAAGTGGAAATTGGATCATTGGTTCAAATAAATAGCTTCACTTATAAATCGATCCAAAAGAACAAGTATGTATTCACTTTTCTACTTTTCCCTACTACTTATTTCTCAACCACATAAATCACACATAATAACCACACTTTATATTGCTTACTCTTTAACCATACATTTTTTTTCATGTTTTACAGGATTCTTATAGTTCATGATATACATGTGCATACTATGAAATCAGAGATTATTGGTGGCCCACTGTTGAACAATGATGTAAGTTCTCCTGGAAAACATCAATTAGAAAAAACTAACACATACCAAAGAGTTACTCCTATCAAATATTTACAACCATACATGCAAGAATGGACATTGAAAGTCAGATTCATTTCAAAAATTGACCTTCGCACCTTCACCAATGCTAGGGGGATTGGACATGTGTTAATTTTTGACTTCATTGATATCGCAGGTAGTGAAATATACATCACATGCTTCAACATCCAAGCAACACAGTTCCACCCTTTAATAGATATTGGTAAACTGTACACAATATCAAAAGGTCTCATCAAACCTGCAAAGAGAGAATTCAATGATTTGAAAAATGATTGGGAAATAAATTTTTTCAGTAACTCTACCATAGAAGCTTTCTTACATGATGAAAATTCAATAGCAAACCATAACTTCATCTTCACTCCTATTAATGAAGTACCAAATCTAATCAACAACTATGTAGTTGATATTATTGGAATTTCTATATGCATTATCCCTTCAATAACCATCATGAGGAAAAATGGAATGGAGACACATAAGAGAACCCTTCAGCTAAAGGATATGTCAAGTTATAGTATAGAGGTCACATTGTGGGGGGTCTTATGCAATAAATATAATCTAGAGAAATATGCCACCATAAATAGCTTTCCAATAATTGCTATTAAGGATGGGAAAATAACAGACTTCAATAAGATATCGATTACTACAACCTTCTCATCCCAGATTTACATCAACTTTGTTCTCAAAGAAACTCAGGAACTGCGAACTTCGTTTGAAAAGCCAAGTACAGACCTCCAATGCTACTCATTATTTGCACATGGTGCTTCAGGAGGACATCATTCCATACACAAGCATTTGTTTGACATACAAACTGAAGGGATCAGTACAAGGGTGGACCCTTCATACATTTTAGTTGAGGAAACTATTTCTTCTATGGATACAAACAACTGTTGGTATGATGCATTCCCGCTTACATTTGAAGATCGAAAGTGAAAAAAAACTCACACCTATTGAGTATGGTATATGGAAGTGTCAAAGGTGCAATCAACACGCACTTGAATGTGAATACAAGTACACATTCCAATTCAACATTCAAGACCGCACAGGGAAAGCTGATGTAACTGCATTCCAGGATGTTGCAGAACAAATTATCAGCATACCTGCTCTGAAGCTTTATGAAAATGGTTATGAAGGAAATACTAAAGAAACCACAACCATCTTCTCCAAGATTTTCTTCAACCATTACTTGTTCAAATTGGCAGTACACGAGGAAACATTTTCCAATCACAAACATACCAAAAATATTGTAATTGCATGTGATAAAATGGATTGCACGAAAAATCCAAAAAAAACATACCCATCCCTAAAATTTTGGTTGAATAGTTAAGGCATGTGTTATGCCTTTTTTTTGCAAAAAAAAATGTACTATGGCCTACTTTATATATGTACACACTAAATAAAACTTGATTACTATACATTTTCCTTCAATTTATTACTTTTCTATTAAAGGGGATATAACCTTCACATTCATATCCAACATATCATACAATTTCACTTCCATCTTTTTAAAATTATATGCACTCTCAACTTAATTAAGATATATTTACAAATCATGCAATGTTTTCCTTGCAAGTACAATCAAATATTACAAATCAAATCATGGCTACTAATTTCCTTCCTGAAAAGCATGCACGTCAACTCCAAACAATACCAACACACCACATTTGAAGTACTCTCAAAGTCACTACAAATGCCTACTATATTTCAACAACACATTCCAATAGGTCTAGAAAATATATCATCTTCAAAGTGTGAGTCTGATAGAAAGAAGAACTACAACAATCAACGACATATAGTACACGCTACAACAATCAACAAAAAAAGAAGATATAAACGGAGCAAAGAAAATGACACACTCACTACTATACTATCTACATCTAGACTCCAACAAAATGGGCAACAGAGGAAACAATATGCTAAACATAAAGATGGAATAAAGAGACGTAGAGAGACTACAAATAATAGTAAACAATAATCTCTTACTCACTTTCTAATATGTAATCGTCAACATCAGGACCATACACAAGCTACCCAAAATTTCCGCAAACGGATTGACGCCTTGTCCATCATGAATACATGTACTACTTGTATGGAATCATATCTTGGTATCATTACTCATCCATCTTCCACTGAACACATTTTCCATCGATGTCAAAGAGAAATCAATGGTCATCAATTCTCCAAATGGAATAATATGGACCCCGGTGTCCAACCCAATGTGTTGTCCATACTTACTCAAATTGAAGAAATGATTATTGCTTGTGTTAGCCCAATTTTATAGGTCAGACATGATCGTGGTGGATAATAGAAGTATAGTGGTCACACCATTTGTTTCCTCCAACAAACAGTTCAGATTAAAAATTTCCTTCCACGCCACCTTTCAGATATTGATATCTTGGTTGTGAAGAGGCATGGAACAAAAGGTAATTTTATGCTTGTTATGTGACCAAATAACATGTTGTCAATGCATTGCTCTATAAGATGCAACATGACAAATATTATAGTGATGTGCAAATTGACCATGTCTCAATTTCATCACTTCCAGAAGCATGCACTGATATCTCCTCTCAACTCCATTCTATTTGTTATCTCCCAAAATAAATTTATTTTGAAAGTAGGAAGAATCTTATTGTGTAATGGAAGATATGAATATCACTGACAATTTGAAAGCCTCTGTTTTTGATTTGGATGAAAATTTTACAAGTTATATCTTTCGGTGGCTTAGGCGAGGAATATTATAGCTCATTAGCCACCAAAAAGCTATGTTTCGGCGGCTAAACAATTGAACGCAGGCCAAAGGCGAACCACCGAAAGCAGTTTGAGCAAGCAGAGTCAAAGTAACACTTTTGGTGGCTTAGGAGAGACTATAGAAAACTCATTAGCCACCAAAAAGGGGTGATTTTGGTAGATAAGAGAGAGAAACAAGAAAGTTTTTAACTGCCGTAAGTGAGTGGCAACCAGCATTGGGAAAAGTACATTCGATGGCTTAGGAGAGGCTCGAAACATCTCATTAGCCACCGAAAAAGGTCGCTTTCAGAAGATTAGAGAAAGGTGCAATGCACATGCTAACCGCCGAAAGCAGGAAGATAAGTATTGGGTGAAAATTTTTTTCAGTGGTTTAGGCGAAAGCTAGGGAATTTTATTACCCATCGAAAGAACAGGTTTTCGGCAGTTAAAAAAGTTTTCCAACGAGGTCGTTATCTGCCGAAAGTAGAAATTCAATACGACGACGGGGCAAAGGGTTCAATGGCTTAAGCAAGAAAGACAACACTCCATTAGCCACCAAAAGCCGGCTTTTCGTCAGCTAGCTGACAAAATCTCATAGGATCTTAACCACCAAAATGGAAAAATAAGGAAACGGTTAGGAACTATCACATCTGACCCCATCAGCAAGATAATTGATAATTTGTAAACGTGATTAGCCACCGAAAATAGCTAGAGATGCATGAATGCGTGGGGAAATGAGTGAAAAGGGTCGTTATGCAAATGGCAAAAGACTGATATGACTGTAAACCCTCAGTTTTCCTCCACCTGTCCAAAGGATCATCAAATAGCCACCAAATGCTCTAGCTGAAGCAGGGTACGATTATGTGGGAAAAGAGATCTACAGGATCAAGATGCTGTCATCATTTTTGTGACCTCAGCCTCCATAATGACATAAAACCCTCATAATCAGTGCCTCAAAGACTCCATTTGATTTCATTTTCGAAATTATCATTTTCTCCACCTAAAAAAACTAGCTCTGAAATAAGCAGCTTGTAAAAGCATACTACATACAGGACTGAAACTGTTTTGCAGGTACCCAGGAGATACACCCATCAAGATGAAGAAGAGTGGACCAACTCTCAGGCAGGAGCTAGGTGATATCAGTTATTTAGAGGCACATTCAGAGGTCTGCAGACTTTTCCAGGAGGTGGGCTACTACAAGTTCTGTGAAAAAAAACAAGGCTTCCATCAGCAGGTGGCTGAAGCTTTTTCCGTGTCATTTGATGGTTCAAAAGCAATCATAGGAAAAGAGGAGTTTCTCATAGATGAAGCACTAATCATTGAGGTGATAGAAGTCCCTTCCATAGGAAAGAAATGGTTCAAGACCTCCATACCAAAGGAGGTGGAATTCAGGTCATACCTTAAGCCTGAGCATAGAGGAATAATATGGAAGAAGAGTGTGGCATTATCATGGCTGGAAGAGAACTGGCAACAGCTGCTGAAGGCCATTGTGGTCTACTTAACCTATGAAGGGAGGTATAATAGAGCAATGATCTACCATTTCAAGATCATGAATCATTTCACCGGTAAAAGCCCTCTCAACCTGCCCTTTTATTTACACAAAAGTCTAGGGAAGATGACACATCAAGTAAAATCCCAGCCATCCAAGATTGCTGGTAGGCTGTCCCACCATGGTCTTATCAATCTATTGGTCCAGAAGCTGTTGAAGAGAAGAAACATGGCTTGGCCTTATTTTCTGTTCTGGAATGGCTTTGAGACATGCCTTCAGCCAGAGGAGAAAGGGAAGTCTCATATCAAGAAATCCAGCACCCCAAGGAGTGGGAGAAGAAGGAGGAGGGTCATTTCCCCAGCAGCAACAACAGAACAACCTCCATCCTCTTCCAAGACCAAGAAGGCAAAGAGGAATTTGGACTTCAGTGAGAAAGGTCAGGAGGCAGAAGCACACCATGAAAATGTCTTAAATCTACCCTATTCAAATTCCGAGGAAGAACAAGAAGAGGATGCAGCCCTAGCTCTACAAATTGTACCAGTATCTGAAGCATTGACATCCCCCATACCAAAGGAGCAAGAAGAACAAGTAGAAAGGGCTTCCTCCAGTAGGCCTAGAAGTCAAAAGATCAATCTGCTATTGAGGCAGGTTTATGAAATGGAGGTCTTGGAAAGAGAACTAAAGAGAAATAATGAGACATTGACTCGGAGAAACAAGCTACTGCACAAGTCCTACCTGGAGCAGAGAGAAAGATACATCTTCATGAAAAGGATGAACAAAAGATACCTAAAGGACAATAGCAGGTTATACAGGATGGTTAGGCTGCAAAGGTTGTAGCTGAAGGAAGCCAAAGCAAACCCTAGTAGCCAACTCGCCTTATCAACCCTAGCTGAAGCAACCATTAGTCTCCAGCCTCTTAAAGCTAGCCAAGGCGCTGTTAACACCCATAGCACGAAGCCTGCAGAAGAGGAAAGCTGAGCCAGTAGGCCTGAAAAGACATTTTTGATGAAAACCTAATAATTTTTTGTAAAATAGGGCTTTTAGTGGCTTAGGCGGACGATGGAGTAGTCCATTAGCCACCGAAAGCATCACTTTCGGCAGCTAACGGTTTCGATAGACTAGTCGCTTAACCACCGAAAGCGGACAGAGGCTTAAGAGCAAGTTTTGGTAGACAGAACCTGTTTTGGGTGACTTTAGATAGTTCATGGACGTGATCTAAAGACAAAAGGCGCTGAGGGAAGCATCAGAAAGGGTCTGTGTGAGATCCACTATGACATAACAGCGCTAAAAGACACCAACCCTAGTTGCAAAAAGGAAATCAGTGGTTTAACTGGTAGAGAACCAACAGAAGTGATCACTAGCAATTGCTTTAGTTATTTAATATTCGTTTAGTGAAAAAAATCTTCATTATAGTTAGACAAGTAGGTAGGTAGGGTTTCAAACCCTAATTTGCAAAAAAAAGTTACTTTGTTGATTTTTGTAAAAATAGATCCAGGGTTTTAGGATTTGTATATTTTGTAAAAGGATATNGCCATCATCTCTGTCTTTACTGTACTTATGCCTGAATGTGTATTTAGGTTATTTTCAAGTTGATTAATAACTAATAGCTGTCATCCTATTGGTGTGTTAATTTGATTTGATTTATAAGTACCATCCTTATCAGGATTTAGCCATTTATATGCATCTGTTTTGTATGTAAGTCTGCTAGCTTGATGAGTTCTCCATCCCTGCACCTTATTGTCAAACTACTGGACAAGTTGTAACTAAAAGCCTTGTAATTGAGTGAGCTGCATGCATTTCTTGAGAGTGGGAAGGTTATATAGGTCACCTGACTTGATCCATATCAGAAAACCCTAAAAACATTTTAAGTTGCCAGGCATCCTCTAGCTACAACCTAGAGGAGTTTCCTGGAGTGATAACACTATTTCTACAAACAATGGTGTTTCCTCTTTAATCGATTCAAATATCCCCAACCTAGATAACCACACTTCTATCCAACCATCACATGCAATATCTTCTTTTTCCTTCAGATTACCTAATGCAGAACGAGAAATGGAAAAAATAAAATATTTTTTTCATACTGCATCCACTACTACACCAACTTCCATTGACTGGCCAACTATTGGGTCATCACCAATCAATGAGTAAAATATAGAGGGTCTATTCAACATGAAATTCCCAAATATTTTCCCAAATGGGGATGCACCACCTCGCCAACCGCGTATCAAGAACATTCCACATGATGGTTATGCATTACACTTAATGATATACCATGACAACATATTTGGTCGTCATCCCCATTTCATATACTAATTGTAGTACTTAATTGTGCACCACTGGAGTTAGGAAACTGCTAATTTCTTATTCAGACAGCAACATGAGCATAACATACCAACCACAATTGAGGAATTGCACATACATCTACATGAAATTACTACAGACAACCTCCCATAGCATGTCATGCGGTTTGAAGCACACCTCCGTGGAACCAAATCATATTGGACACTATGGATGAGTGAGCTTACAAATATGATCACACAGTTTCAATGCCATACATTATTCTTCACTCTCAGTGCAAAAAACACAAAATAGACATACTTGCATGCCGTTATGCAAGAGGCTAGACCTGTTGATCCAACAACTCGTCAACAATGGAGTACTCATAATATCATTGATATGCTCCGCACTGTAGCTGCATACATGCATACAATATTTTTAATCTTCCATGAGGAGATGCTTCAACAAAACATGCACACAACAGATTACTGGTATAGGCACACATTATATACTACCTATCTCTGCCTCTGTACAAATTTTACATATTTTTCATTTATTCTAATCCTCTACCATTTGTTTTATAGGTAGGAATGGCAACATCGTGGCTCTACACATATACATGGTTTCCTATGGCTTGATGGTGCTCCTAACATGGAAACATTAAATTGGCAAGATCTAGATCAAATCAATAATGCAAAGAGTTTCTTTGATAAATATGTTACAACATGGAATCCTATAGATAATCATGATGCTCGCATCCATGCACATCAATCCATTGAGGATAACCCTTGCTGGCTTGATACAAAAGATATACTTTCATACAACCCACTTCATGACTATGAGAAACTCTTAAATCGAGTCCTAAGACATACACAATGCAATGAAAATTCTTGCTTGCACAGAAAAGGGAATACACTTGAATGTAGGTATAAATGTCCATGGAAGGTACAAAATGAATCATCACTCTACATTGATGAAAAACTATAAAAAACATATCATCCAACAAGCAATGATGAGCCTTTAAACATCCATAATCCAAGCATACTTCAAACATGGCGAGCAAATGTGGATTGCCAACTAGTGTTGTCACATTATGTAGTCTTGAAGTACATAGCCAAATATGCTTCCAAAGAATAGGGAAAATTAGAGACATGCTGTTTGATTTCTTCCCTCTCTATGTCCCTAGACCCAGGTTCAGTCCCTTCTGCTCAACACAACAAAGCCCGAGATATCAGCCCGACGGAGCAGAGCTTAGCCGGCAACACCTGCAACACATATACCGTCTCACCTGAGATATATTAGTTGTATGGATAACTTCCAGAACCACGTTTCCACTGTTGTGTGGGAGGGTGTTTTAGTACCTTCGATCTTCTCCAAGGCCTCCAACGAAGACCGAAGAGGTGGATTACTTGTATGCATAGTATTTCAACACTAAGCTGTGATTCAACCCTTCTTTATGCAAGATAAGTAAATAAACAATGAACACACAACATAATCACATTAATTAATATAATGTGGCTATCATACATTTATCCATTTGCAAACATAATAATCAACCAGCCATTCAACAAAATATTCACACATATGTATAAGCTACTTCTACAGTCACACATATACACAACATATAATTTGGAAACTCATCCGGGTGAAAACCATAAGGTGCTCTTCATCTAGCATGAGGAAATAGATGCACCTTTTTGTCTACGCACAAAGCTACAGAATCTATTCAAGATCTCCTCTTCTATCTTTACAGAATTTTCCTCCCTCTCATGCTCTCTGATCTTCTCTCTTCTCTTCCTACTCTACTCCTATTAGCTATCCGCACATAGCCTGGATCGACTCAACCTTCCCTACTCATCTGCGCATTCAACTGCAAAACCTCTACTCTGATGCACTTAGCGATACAGAGTCATTAACCAGAATCCTACCTCAAGTCTAGATCAAGCGTCTTACAAAGAGTCTCGAGATTACTTAGATGTTATATCGACTAACCCATCTGCAAATTGGGTTCCTTATTTTATATCCCCATTACAGAATCAATACAACTCCCATACATGCTTGTTATAGACTCAATACTGACTCTAACAGACTCATTATAGAATCCTTTTCAGTTGCTATGTCAGCCGACTTACTATATCCAACCAACAGGTTGTCTTTCCTATTCTAGTAACACATAACGAGATCCATTATCAAACTAACTTACAAATATGCCTTCACGCGTGTGGTTTCCACCATCTCTAACTGAGCTCGTACCCATGATTGTTAAGGACTGTCACTTTCTCAGAGTTATCCCTTACTATTGTTTTCTGGCTGTTACGCTATTTGCACGCCTGCTTCTGCTGATATTCTTCCATGTCATCTCGTATCTCGTTTTGTCCTTCTATTTTGGCTTACGCATCTGACGCAGCTTCCTCTTCCAGTTCCATCTCTTTGTCTTCTTCTCTTTCCTTCTTTTGTCGCAACATCCTTCCCTTTTCCCTTTATGCTGCTCCCTCAGTCGTAGCTCCTTCCTCTTCTCCTTTATGTTCTTCTCCATACTTAGGCATAATTCTACATGAATTTTTCCCTACTGTCCCTAGGCCGAATAGGCCCCCAAAATTCACCTGTGGCTCAGCCCGAGCCACACTAGCTATTTCTCCATCGAATGACTTGCATTGATTGTTTTGAAAATACTCCATGATGTTCACCAGTTTCTCTGTCTCCGTGCGCACTTCTTCCTTTGTTTTCTGCAGGTGCTCCACCAGGTCGGAAATGACGTGTTCTAGCATGACCCTTTCTACAGATTTCTCTACTTCGTGCACCTTTTGGTGCACATGTTGATTTAGGCCTGTAACTCTCTCTTCTTCAGCTTGCAATTCCTCTACCTTTTCCTCACGTTGCATCTGCTATGTGCACAACACAATCATTTGTTTCTGCAATTTTCGCATCTCTGTTGCCTTGACCTTTTTCTACATCAAGGGTAGCTATTTCATATCGCTTCTTACCTGCGTTATATTTGCTTCAAACACAGTGAAATCACTTGCAATCCGCTGTGATTGCTCGTTGTCCATTAGGGCTTTGCAAGTTTGAGAGACTTGGTCCACAACCTTAGCACATGTTTGCTTTGCTTCCTCTATTCTTTTTGCAGCCTGAGTGGGTGCGTCTCTTCTGCTTGCCAACACTTCTGGGGGTGTGCTCGGTCTCCTTTGCTCTTCTAGTTAGGTTACTTTTTTCCTAAGGTCAGCCGCTATTTCAACTAGTTGTGCTACTTTGGAATCTGGTGTCATTTCTTCTGTTATTCCTTCTTCTTAAAAGTTATTGCACGAAAGGCCTACTGCTTCACTGATTTTCTGACAGTGTCCTTCCGATTTGATTTTCTTCTATTTAGTTTCTTAAATTTCAAGTTTCATTTTCTTGATGTCTTTATGTGCAACCTTCTCCTTCGTTTCCAGGTTGCACTCATGCAGTTTTATCTCTGCATTGACAACAGTCTATACTCCATATACTTCATTGATGTGCATCAATGAAAAATCTACAATAATTTGATCATTATCCTGAACCATATGGTTAGATTCTAGGGTACCAAAATTAACAACTGTTTTAGATACTTGTACCGTTATTGGTGGGAATGGAACTGGGGGTGCAATTTTCTCCATTCTTGATGTTTATGATGGGGTTTCTGACTCGGCTGTTACACTCAAACAATCGACAACAATTTTAACCTATTCAACTGATTAACACAGAACTTTAAGGAGATTAGTGACTGTACCTGAAATTTTTTCTTGTCGTTCTTCTATGGAATTGAAACTAGTTTGCACTGCTTCGGTCATTGCCTCAGTCATTAGTTGCACATCATCACTGTCCAAGCTAATGGTATTTGCAGTTATGTCAGCCTTCATCTTCTTATTCTTTCTCTTTGGCTGTACTTGTTCTTCCTGAGGTCCCCCCCCTCATTTTGTGATTCTGGGTCTATTGGTATTGAGGGGGTGTGAATTTCGGCGGAGTCTAAATCCTCCAGGGGGTCTTCTTCTTGATTTTACTCATTTGAGTTTCCTTATTTTAATTGGTTCTTCATTGTTGAAGTTTCTCTTCTGATACTGGAACACACCATTACTTTGGCCATTGATTGATAATTTCTTGGATTTCTTCCTTTTTCATCATAAATTTGGTTGGTAGCTTCTGACGTTGAGGCTGTTGTCATAGCTGCATGTAAGTATGGTGCGGGCCTACCTCAAATTTAACTATGGGGTGAAAATATTGAACAATGGCGTCATCTAACTTGGACATGTTCCTTACCTGGTGCCGTATAGCCTCCCCATGCATAAAGAATTCAATATTGCTCTGTTTCTATCGGTCTTTTAGGTCCTTCTCATACCACAGGTTTTGATATTTTTCTCACTGACAAGTCATTGGCAGGTCGAGCCCTCAGTAGTATTGTAGGTTAGACCATGCTACAAATGAAATTAAAATTAACAACCATGAATAGTGAAATGACCTACCCCTTTCCTGTGCATCACTGGCGTCTTGTACAAGCTCATTCAACAAGAATTACCACCAGGTGATCTGAGTTCTTGCCGCATAGAGTTTCAAAAGCGCAATTGCTCCCGCAGTACACTAGTCTAGGAACATTTTGTAGAGTAACTTGGAGGCCAATCCCTTGGGAGCAAAGCTTATAGTGGGGTTGTTAATGGAACAAATCAAAAAGCCCCTTTTGATTCTTCGTACGCCATACTTTTTCTTCATCTGCTTAGCTATTGCAACATATTGATCTTTTTTGAGCAGTGGTGCTGGGTCCATTCCAGTAGATGGAAGGCCTATGATGGTGGCGATCAGCTGAATATCCACAGGTATAGGTTTTCCTAACCAGAGAACCCTTCATGAAGAAATAGAAGTAACTTCTTGACATGGGTGTTTATTTCTGTACTTCGCCCAAAATGTGGCATATATAGCAATGATAATATGCCATACTTCTCCAAGTCCTTGGCCCATTGCTTTGCAACAAATCATTGAGGGGCCTCCAGTGTGTCCTACACAATGTCCATATAGTTTCTGCGGTCCAAGTTTGGTTGTGATTTGGTATCATGATCGACGTAAGATATATTTTCCACATTGGGTAAAATAAATTTCATGACCTTCACTCCTTTGGGTATTAGTGGCACTATCAGCGGGGTCTTTGCACTGTTCGGGGCTGTAAATTTCGGTGCATTTCTTTGTCTCGGTGAGACATAGGGTGGCATCAAATTTCTTATCTCAAAATATTCTGTTGCTAGTGGGGTTGGATCTGGGGGTGTTACTGCTCTCCCCTTCCTTTTTCTATTGCTAGTACATTTTCCTTGCTTAGTCCATGGTGGACATAGTCTTTCTTTCCCAAATGGGTTACTACCATGCGGATGTACTCCTGGATTAGCCTGTATATTGATGGGGGTTGTCTGCAGTGGGATGTAACCAATAGTATCCTCGATGATTGGGGTAGGTGATACAAACTTGGATTCAACTATGCTAGTGTTGGAAATGGTGATGATCATACTACAACCTCGCCAGTTCAGTGCTAAGGGTTGGAACCAGTAGCAATGCTCTTCTTTTTCAAGCAAGGAACATGGTCTTGGTAGTGAAGCTTGATAAATACCTTAACTGATGCTAGCCATTATTTGCACATGCATTCAATTAATCAGAAATGAATCCATCCTTTCCGGTGCATGGGCGTACCGTGGGCTCATTGATCAAATATTTTTGCATTAGGCCACCACTTATATGTCACTTTAAATGGTAGTTATTGTTATAAAGCGGGATGGAACCTAAAATCTAGTTGTCATTCCCCCTTTTTTATGTCGTATCTAACAGAGTACCATGTATTTTCACATGTGCGAACTCTTTCCACTTCGCACATTCCTTGTGACACATGGAGATTATGGCGAATGGGTCACTATAGCTCAGATCTTTCCTAATATTATAAAACTCCCTCCAGCTGTGTATAGTCATGCTGCATTGATGGAAATTCATGTCTACGACCGATATTTATTCAAATATCTTCTCCTTTAGTACCTGTAACACAACATCTACTATTGTGTGTTCGCTTACAAACTCAAATTTCTAGGTAAATCTTACAGCTAAGATTTCCCATTCAATGGATCCTCGTCGCAACTCTTTTGATGTGTACCACTTCTCGGTACCCTTTCCAAAGTGTGGATGAATCAATGAACCCATTCTTGTCATGGAAATTCTTTCCAAATCTCTTGAAAATGCTCGATATGTTTCCCAGGATCTGCCATTCATGTATATTTCTGATCAATGCAACTGATCTCTTCCCCAATCTGATATCCATTAATCTCCTACATTGTGGCCATTTAGAGATAGATTGTTTGTGTGCACCCCACCATCTAGCGGGCATAGCTTTCAACACATAGTCCAAAGCAAACAATCACTGTCATTTTGTGCATTTTTCTTCAAATTCTACCAAAAAAGATGCAAGGTTAGGTAATCCTTCATATGTAGGAAATGCGCTTGCTTCGGTGCCTAGCCTTCAGAAATTTCTTATAATTCTTGCACATCTTCGCATGGAGACTTTATGTAGCCTATTTGATGCAGGAGCATCGTGGCATGCCAACAATGTGATGAGTTGGTCACATGCTATGGCATCTTTTTGTAACCGTTTGTGCTGAGTCATAGTCTGTTAGCGGCTTAGGGAATCATTTTGGATCACGACTCCCTGCGCAGAGATCAAGCCTCCAATAGTTTGTTTCAGACAAGGATGTCTTCATCAAGCGTAGTAGTGTTTATTTTCAGTTGCAGGACCACTCAGAATAAGAGTAGCAATTTAGTTTAAATAGAAAATTTAGAGATGTAGACGCGGTTCTTCTCTTCAACATTTAGAATTCCGAGTTTACTGAGAAAAGGACAGACCCGTGTCTGATTCCTACTTGTAAATATTTTTAAGATTCGAAAGAAGAGAGATCCAAGCTGTGTGCATTTTCCTTTGTTTCTTAATAGAAGGATTAACCGTGTGTTTGTAGGGTTGTTAGCCTTCATGCATGTGTTGTGTTGAACTGTGTATCTTTGCAGAGGCGACTTCGGCATTTTCTTGAATATTTGTGTATTTCAGTGGAGTTGTTGAATTCACACATACATTTCGTGCTTGAATTGTTGACGTAGAGTGTAGATGCATGCATAAGAGTGTTAGGATAAAGAATCGAGCAGATTGCAGGTTAGATTGATCAATTTCATGATCAATCGACGCAACCTGTAGGTTTTCTTCCATTAACATGTTTTTTAGAGAATGAACAGTCGAGATTGAGCCCGCAGATAAAGATTTGACGGTCTAGAAGAAGCTTGCAATGGAGGTTGCTAGGAAGTTAACATATCCGCAAAGATCTGCGAGGTCCGCACCAAAAATGATATCGACGGTCGTAGTGAAGGCCGCCAAGATTTGATGGCTAAGAGATTGCGGGGGAAAATTTGCGGAGAGGAAGTTGTGGGGGAGCAACTTTGGGAAGTTGGAATCCTGCATCTTGCATCCTGTAACTCGCTTGTGGGAAGGCCGCTGCGGAAAAAAATGTTGGGTGTTTGAGATCAGTGTGCCTTAAGGGAAGAAGAAAAGATAGCAAGGAAGCAGAGCTTCAATAGAGGTTATGGACCGTGGTTCAGCCAGAGGACGAGGGCAAGCGACTGGAAGAGGAATACTTGGACCGCCAAGAGGAGAGTCCAGTAACTCTAACGAGCAAGAGCAACATGATAGAGGAGGTGATTCTAGTAGAATAGGACCTTACCAAGGAGGTAGAGGTAGAGGATGAGGCATAGAGGTTGTCGTTCGATGTTACAAATGCAACCAGTTGGGGCATAAGTCGTTTGAATGTCCAGGAAAAGAAGACGTAGGTCAGAGAGGAGCCTATGCAGCTCAGAATGAGCAATAGTAAGAACAATCGACAGTAGAGGAAGTCTTGCCAGAGACAGGAGAGGCTTTGATGGTGAAAAAGGTCTTGTTGAAACCTGAGAAGGATCAAGCAGAGCCTGCTCAAAGAAAATCATTATTTAGGACTACATGTAAAGTCCAAGGGAAGTGTTGTAAGATGGTGATTGACAGTGGGAGTACTGACAATATTGTTTCCACAGAGATGGTAGAAAAGATGATTTTAAAGAAGACCAAGCATCTTGTTCCATACAAAGTATCTTGGTTACACAAAGGACATCAAATCCTGGTAAGTGGGCAGTGTGTAGTGGATTTCCAAATAGGTCCATATAAGGAAAAGATTCTGTGTGATATGATTCCCATTGATGTTTTCCATATACTGTTAGGAAGACCGTGGAAATTTGATGAGAAAGTGACTCATGATGGTAGGAGTAACTGTCATAGTTTTGAGCAGAATGAGATAAAACATGTACTTCACCCTTTACAAGAAGGTGGTACAGCAGGACAGTCAACACCCAAAGTTCTGATGTTGTCAGGAAAGGAATATTTGGAGCAAGTTTGGAAAGAAAAGTTGAACTATGCTGTGGTATGTAAGCCAAGAGTGGTGACGATGAAGACCAACATGGCAGATCTACTTGAGGAGATTCAAGAGATGCTGAGTGAGTATAGTAACATTGTGGTGGATGATTTACCCAATGAATTACCACCAAGAAGGGATATAAGTCATCAGATTGATTTTATTCCAGGATCCAGTTTACCAAACAAGGCAGCGTATAGGTTGACACCTTAAGAGAATGAATAATTGAGTAAGCAGGTCCAAGGATTGGTGGAAAAATGATTGGTCCAAAATATTCTGAGTCCATGTGCAGTACCAGAAGTATTGACACCAAAGAAGGATGGTGAGTAGAGGATGTGTACTGACTCCAGATCAATTAACAAGATCACTATCAGATATAGAGTTCCATTACCAAGGATGGATGACATGATGGATTGCCTCAGTGGGGAAACATGCTTTTCAAAATTGGATTTGAAGAATGGATATCACTAGATCAGGATCCGAGAAGGAGATAAGTGGAAGAAAACCTTCAAGACAAATGATGGGTTGTATGAGTGGTTGGTCATGCCATTTGGATTGTCCAACACACCAAGTACTTTTATGAGGTTGATGAATGAAGTCTTGAGATATTTCATAGGTAAGTTTGTGATAGTTTACCTTGATGAAATTTTGGTTTTCAGCCAAACAAAAGAATAGCATCTGAAGCATCTGAGATATGTTTTAGAGAGGCTACAACAGGAAAAGTTGTCGATAAATGTGAAGAAGTGTACATTCATGAAGACAGATCTAGTATATTTGGGTTTTGTTATCTCAAGAGAAAGGTTGAATATGGATCCAGAAAAGGTGCAAGCAATAATTGATTGGCCTTCACCTAGGAACATATTTGAGGTAAGAAGCTTTCATGGTTTGGAAAGTTTATATAGGAAGTTCATAAATAATTTCAGTGGTATTTGTGCATCTATCGTTGAGACAATTAAGAAGGATAGACAACCATTTCAGTGGACAACATAGGCTGAAAAGAGTTTTCTCTTCTTGAAGAAGAAGATCATTGAACAACTAGTATTGAAGTTACCAGACTTCAAGCACCCTTTCCAAGTAAAGTGTGATTCTAGTGGTGTAGCAATCGGAGTTGTACTCAGTCAGGAGGATAGGCCTATACCATATTTCAGTGAGAAGCTGAATGATGCAAAGCAGAAGTATTCATTTTATTACAAGGAATTTTATGCTATTGTTCAAGCAATAAAGCATTGGAGGAACTATTTGATGCCCAAATAATTTGTGTTATATTCAGATAACCATGCATTATAGTACATTATGCAGCAACCTAAGTTGAACTTGAAACTTGCCAAGTGGGTTGAGTTCTTATAGAGATTTACCTTTGTGTTGAAACACATAAGTGGACAGTCAAACATAGTAGCTGATGCTTTGAGTAGGAGACTATTGATTATGCAAGAAAATAAAATCCAAGTCTTGGGATTTGAGCATTTGAGAGATTTGTTTGAAGCTGACATTGATTTCCAGTACAATGCTTGTAAGAATCTAGTGGAGGTGGACAGAGAGCCATGGAGGGAGTATACACTTCAAGATGGTTTACTCTTTAGAAACAGTAAACTGTGTATACCAAAGTGTTCTATGAGAGAGAAATTGATATAGGAGAAACATAATGGAGGTATGGAAGGTCAATTTGGAAGTGATAAAACCTTCGGACAGTTGGGTAATTTCTATTTTTGTCCAAGGATGAGGTTTGAAGTGGAGAAGTTTGTGAGCAGATGCAGAGTATGTTAGCATGCTAAAGGGAGAAGCCAAAACATAGAATTGTATACACCATTTCCTATTCCAACTAGGCCTTGGGATTCTGTGAGTATGGATTTCATTCTGGGTTTACCAATAAATCAGAGGGGGCATGATTCTATCTTTGTTGTGGTGGATAGATTCACTAAGATGGCACATTTCATTCCACGCTACAAGACTACTGATGCTACACATATTGCTAATTTGTTCTTTGATGAAGTTGTGAAGCTACATGGTTTACCTAGAAGCATTGTATTAGACAGAGATGTGAAGTTCATGGGTCATTTCTGGAGGACCTCGTGGAAGAAGTTGGGTACCAGATTGAACTTCAATTCAGCATATCACCCACAGTATGATGGACAGAACTAAGTTGTCAATAGGAGTCTGGGTAACATGTTGAGAAGTTTGGTTGGTGAGAGTCCTAAGCAGTGGGATAGAGTATTAGCTCAAGCCGATTTTTCCTATAATGATTCACCAAACAGAAGTACAGGGATGAGTCCATTCCAAATTCTGTATGGAATGCATCCAAGAGGAGCGTGTGAACTTTGTGACTTAGGTCAGTTGGAGAAACGAAGTGCCGATCGAGAAGAGTTTTCTACGAGGATCAATGAACTCTAGGAGGAGGTGAAAGCAAGGTTACAACATAGTAACACTAGTTACAAGGCCATAGCAAATTCCAAAAGACGAGAAAAGAACTATGAAGTAGGATATTTGGTCTTAGCATATCTGAAGAGAGACAGATTTCCAAAAGGGGAGTATAACAAGCTGAAGATGAAGAATATTGGACCCTACAGGATACTCAGAAAATTATCAGCAAATGCTTATGAGTTAGAGGTGCTTGCAGGAGTTGGAATTTCACCAATATTTAATGCAGTAGATCTATATCCTTATGTAATAGGTGACACTGGAACCTTTGCAAAAGGTGAAGATCCTACTGAAGACTTACAATGGGTGGGGAAGATTCCTGTGACACGACCATTGGAAGTTGAGGCTGTTCTGGACATTAAAGTGGTAAAGAGTAGAAGGAAGAAGAACTATCTGGAGTATTTGGTCAAATGGAAGAAGCGATCAGCATAGGATTCTACTTGGATGATCGCTGTAGAGTTGGAAGCCAAGGGTTTCACTATAGCTGATCTAATGAACAGGGGCTCATAATTTTTTCTAACTTGCGAGTTTGATGCAGGAGCATTGTGGCATGCCAACAATGTGATGATTTGGTCACATGATGTGGCATCTTTTTTAACCGTTTGTGCTGAGTCATAGTCTGTTAGCGGCATAGGGAATCATTGTGGATCACAAATCCCTGCGTGGAGATCAAGTCGTTGATAGTTTGTTTCAGACAAGGACGTTTTGAACATGCATAGTAGTGTTTATTTTCAGTTGTAGGACCACTCAGAATAGGAGTAGCAGTTTAGTTTAAATAGACAGTTTAGAGATGTAGAGGGGGTTCTTCTCTTCAGCATTTAGAATTTCGAGTTTACAGAGAAGAGGACAAACCTGTGTCTGATTCCTACTTGTAAATATTTTGAAGAGTCGAAAGAAGAGAGATCCAAGCTGTGTGCATTTTCCTTTGTTGCTTAATAGAAGTATTAACCGTGTGTTTGTAGGGTTGTTAGACCTTTATGCATGTGCTGCGTTGAGCTATGTATCATTGCAGAGCCGACTTCGGCGTTTTCTTGAATATTTGTGTATTTCAGTGGAGTTATTGAATTCACCCATCAATTTCATGCTTGAATTGTTGAAGTAGAGTGTATATGCATGTATAAGAGTGTTAGGATAAAGAATCGGGAAAGTTGCAGGCTGGATTGATCAATTTCATGATCAATAGGCGCAACCCATACATTTTCTGCCATTAACAGGTTTTGTAGAGAATGAAAGGTCAAGATTAAGCACACAGATAAATATCTAATGGTCTAAAAGAAGCCCGCAATGGAATTTTTTAGGAAGTTAACAGCTGCACAAAGATATGTGAGGTCTGCACCAAAAAGGAGATCGATGACCATAGTAAAGACTGCAAAGATCTGACGACTTAGAGATTGCAGGGGAAAAGTTGCGGAGAGGAAGTTGCGAGGGAGAAAATTTGGGAAGTTGGCATCCTACATCCCGCAACTAGATTGCGGGAAGGCCCTTGCGGAAGGAAATTTGCGGAGCATAATGTTGGGTGTTCAGTATCCCGCATCCCGCAACCCGACTACGAAAACTCTGTTGCGGAAACAGAGTTGCGGGATGACAATTACGGAGGAAAAATTGCGGGGAGGAAATTTTAGCGCATAATTTGGCCATTAGGATAAATTGGGCAGTCCTACTAAGTGTAGGAGTGAATAGATCCTGGAAGTGCTGGTTGGCTTGGCTGAGGTCGATCCCGACCTGCACCACTATTCTGCCAATTTTTCAGAGCATTGCCCGAGTCAAACGTGCACGAGATTACACTCTTCCAACTCAGGTTTCTATCAGCTGTTGGGTTAATATAGTCTTCCTTCGAAGACATGATTTTGTAAAACTGGTCTAGATAATTGTCTTTCCTTCGCTATGTATAGGATGGACATATCTTTGTCCTTCAAGCAAATCAATTTGCGTAACCACTCGTATTTCAAAATATTCAAAAGACAAGACCCTTTTCTTGAAGTTTATAATAGTTGGTTTCCTATTTCCCAATCAATTCCTAGAAGTGCATGATATGGGTTTGTGTCATCGACAGTGTCAATAACTTCAAAGTTGACATATGTTCTTAAGCCTTCGACTTCCACAGGTCTTGAGTTACTCTACCGATTAGTAGAACCTTCGACTGGTTCACAAGCCTTAGTTGAATAGGAGACCAGTCCAGTCGCGGCTTATTCATTCTCTCCCATGTTTGTCTTGTCAATATATTGACATTCGATCCCAAATCTAATATGATATAATCCATATCATAATCTCCTATATGCGCAGTCATTTGCATTTCTCGGTCTATCTTCAGTTTTATCTCGATATGATTAACTCTTTTTTTGGTCGCAGGTCTTCTGTGGTTTCTTCTATGAGTGCTGTCAATTTTGTGACAACATCTTTATCATTGATTAGTGCTAAACAAATTTTGAAAAATTCTTTAAGCTTACTAACCTTTTTCATTGGTGGTTTCCTGATTAGTTGTTCAAATCATTCGTGCATAGCCCTAACTTGTCTAGATGTCGATGATTGATTGGTATCAAGAAATTATTTTCGCACCTTCAAGAATACTTCTTTCTCCCATTGGACATATAGCAGAGATTTCTTTTGTGTCGTAGGTCTCACATGCGGTTGTGCTTGCATTGTATTTTGGTCTGCTCCTGTATAAACACCTCCTCTTGTAACTCAAGCAATGTGGGGTTGTTTGGGTTCAATAGAAATCATTTGAATATTATGATTAGGATTCAGATTTGGGTTCTGCACCAGGTTTGGGTTAACGAAAGTTCTAGCCTTCCGTTTCACAATAAACTGCAGAAACTGTTCGACAGTGTGATCAAATGCTTTACAAAATGTAAATTTTTTCACAGGAATTTAACAATCTCGGGAAACATGTCCTGGATGCCCACAGTTATAACATATGGCTTGGCCTCTTCCTCGACCAAATCCTCCTCCATGTTGCTGTCCTCTACCTCTAAAATTCCCACTCCCCCTTTGCGGAGGGTATTGTTGTTGTTGAGGATATTGATTCTACTGGTATTGTGGTTGTGGATATTGCTATTGTTGATATTGTGTAGGATGATACTAAGGCTGTGCTCATTCACCGCTCGTTCAACTTGCATTCTCTCATCATTTTTCATTAAGTAGGGATCCATCGTCTTTTCTTACAGTACCTAAATTTCTCTGTAGTATTTTTCATCATGACCTATGGATTTACAAAATTTATAATACATACTAGCAGGCATGCTTACAATATTATGTAAGTACAGACATTCCTCGGACTTGTGACCCCTAGCATGGCAGATTCTACACCAAGGCATTCCTTGGGTGTTTAATGGGTTTGGCGCACCTGCTGCGAAATAGTTCATGAGCGTTGGGAAATTATCTTTATTGTGTCGACCTGTTCCGCATCTTGTACACCACAGTTCTTCCTGAAATTCCTTTCCTCTTTTAATGAACTGGAGCTGTGGTGTAAGATTGGTCAGCTGTGACTGAATTTTCATCATTCTTGAGCCAGTGTCTCCAACCGACAAGGCTTCTAATTTCATTGCTATTTCAAGAGCCTATGTTTGCAACATGAGTTTCTGTTACATAAAGACATGGATAAAAATGATTTTATGTGAAAAAGGCATTATGTGAATGGAATAAGACTGAATAGAAAAGAGTGGCTATGTCTCAATAGAACCCTAGAATGAGATGTTCCCAGGAGATAGCGGAATTGAACTAGATACAAGCCTGACATACAAAGATTCCTTCATGTGTGTGGTTTCTGCAGGCTCTAGCCGAGCTCGTACCCACGATTGTTAAGGAATGTCTCTTTCTCAACATTATGCCTTGCTGTTGTTTTCTAGCCGTTACATTATTTGCACGCCTGCTTCTGCTATTTCATCTCGTATCTTGTTTTGTCCTTCTATCATGAATTACTCATCTGACACAAATTCCTCTTCCAACGTCTTCTCTTTGTCTTCTTCTTCTCTTTCCTTCTTCTGTCACAACATCCTTCCCTTTTCCCTTTATGCTACTCCCTTAGTCGTAGCTCCTTTCTCTTCTCTGTTATGTTATTCTCCATACTTAGGCATAATTCTACATGAATTCCTCCCTATTGTCCCTAGGCCGAACACCTACCATCATATGCTGACTAGAATCATAGTTGCATCATGTCCACGAGACCCAACATCATATGCATACCGTCATGTGCACTCAGAAACAATTCTTGATCAAGACATTAGCGCTCAAGAAACTTTCCATATGCTACAAAAAATGCCTCTTGTCACATGAAATCGGTCCTTCATCAAACTAAAGGTTGGTCGCCACATCTTCCATCGTATATCTCTTGACTCGATTGATTGCTTATCTAGATCTAGCTTCATAGATGCGTACTTGCAATGTCCTCCAAATTTGAACCATTTTTTCCTTATTGACCTTGCACAACAATGGTCATATAACCATGCACGTAAAAGGGAAAAATGGAAGAAGAGAACTGTACCTGCAATTGTCCATGTCTGGCCATGTTTTACCTCAATTCCAGCCAAATATTCCAATGCATTTCTTGACTTCTGCTGGAGTGAATTTCTTTTATATAATCCGTTTCGTTCCTTCACTGAAGACATAGGTCTTACATCACATGTAATTTTGTAAAATTGGGAGAACATAATAAATAACTACAGTGCATGGCATGTTGACCACATCCTTGCAACCACTCCCTATGAACCAACATATGAAGATGAGGATACCACTCATAGCCTCCATCCCAATATGGAGATGAATGATTGTATTTTTTTTTCAAAATTAGTCCCTACAGGAAATGCCCACATTAATGAGATTGCCATGCTTGGATTTCAAGATTTTGACACCAACCACGAATGAAATCATCCAAAAACATCGAGAAATACTTTGGAAACATCGCTAACCTACATCGATTACAATCAAAAGAGTGGGGAATTAATACAAGATAACATTCCCCTACCTACTTCAACAAATGCATTGTCTCACAATCAACAACTTGCATTTGACATAGTCCTACAACATTGACAGATAAAAGGAACAAAGGAGCCATTAGGAATGATCATCCAAGGCACGACAGGAATAGGTAAATCATACCTTATTGGCATCATTAAAAATGCACTATATTGTCAAGCAATCACTGGCCATAGTCCATTACTACTACTCGCCCTACTGGTGTTGCAACATTCAACATACATGCAACCACTATACATGCAGGACTTCAAATTCCTATAAAGGGCATGAAGCCCTTACATGGAAAATCCCTATCAATGTTCCAAGAAGAGATGAAACATATTCAATACATTCTCATTGATGAAATGAGCTTCATAGGGCCTAAGCTATTCTTGCAGTTTCAGAGTCGTTTGTATGAATGCTTTCCTGAAACAAACAACCACTCATTCGACAATCGGTCAATAATTATTGTTGGTGATTTGTGCCAACTCCCACCTATGATGGACAAGCCTATATATGCAAGAGAAACTCCGGCTAAGTGTTTATGGACATACTTTACTACTATGATCATTTTGGAAACAATATTCTAGTGAGTGGGAATTGATGTCACTCAATTATGTTTCCATCAGCTACTGACAAACATCCACAATACTACGCCAACAATGGAGGGCTAGAACCTCCTGCAGTATAGAACTAATAGATTCTTGTCAATAGAGGAGTGTTCACAATTTGACATAACAATACATATATTTGCAACGGACATGCTTGCAAACAATCATAACAAATACATGCTCCAATTGTTGGCTATTCCTATTGCAAGATCTATCGTAGATTTCACCACTAGAGTAGATGTAGAACAAGATGATGACCATCAAATCAAAAAATAAATATTACTATGTGTCGGGAAAGGAGTCATGTTATCTTGCAATTTGTGTGTCAAAGCATGATTAGTAAATGGCGCTCTCGGAGTGATCATACAAATTGTATACACACCTGGTTTTATCCCTCCTAAGTTGCTAGCCTATGTTTTCGTGGAATTTGATAATTACTTTGGCCCTCCATGGGGCCAAACCCAACCAAAGCACATACCAATTCCACCCATACAATGAAGTAACAGGAAAAAAATCCCCCTCAAGATGGCTTGGGCATTGACTATCCATAAATCCCAAGGCTTGACATTAACAAGGTCAACCATTAACATTGGTAACATTGAACGTCAGGGCTTGACCTTCATGATAATGTCACAAACGACAACGTTACAAGGAATGCGAATTGCACCATCGTTCTCCTTTGAACGATATGCAAAGATGCAAGACACTTCATATATCTCACTTTGAAAGAAAGAAGATGCACACTTGCATTCTCTATCTCTTTCACATTTAACATTGTAACTCTCAATCCATGCACTCTCCTCGCCAAATGAACATCCCACTGTTGATTGCCAATATATTTAGAGGAAAATTTGCTCACTACCTACCCCTTTGTTCTTTTGTTAACAATTAAATAGTTTCTTGTATGAAAAAAACATGTAAATTTTACTTTACCTACCATTACTCACATGGGTTACTATTTATAGCTTATTAGTATTTCCATAAATTTATACATTTCGTTGCATATTCTCAACATATTATCTTCACTTCACTACTCACGCATCACATAAAATAAGGTACATGATCAAGGTTCAACGTTTGAATCCTTATTGTTGTCTATCAATAATTTAGACATGTTACTTAATACTGCATTTAATTGGTGTCAAACTTTTGATTATTAAACCTACAACATTCTCAATTTTATGAAAATGTTATTATATTGCAAAATTTTCTCTATTAAATGCTTATGAAGCATTAACAAGTTACCTACTCCTGCAAAGTTACTTACTCCCGTGTTGTTGATTGTGAAGCCTTTTCACTTGTGATAGTCGAAGCAATAATTACGCTATACTAATAAAGCATAAGCCATTTTTTATAACTGTCCCTAATATAGTTTAAAAAAAAACTATAACAAATACATAAAGGGGACAACACATTAACAAATTTAATTATCTAAGAAATTATGTATGATTGATGTATGTTTTACTTATACAACTATTAAAAAGTACAATTCGACATTTTTTTAGCTGCTTTAACTATCGTTTTCTTCACCTTCTCTCGTTTCACAACATATAGCAATTCTTCTCAGAAATTCATTTCCCCCCTTTTGAGGGTATGCTAGTAGCATATTGATAATATTGTTTTGAAGAGAGAGTATTTTTTAATTTGTTAAAAATATTATAAATTTGTTTTAATATAAGAAATATCTTAATGATAATAGTATATTGGATAGACATAATACTTAATTTATTAATTTGTTAAAAAATACTATAAATTTGTTTTAATGTGAGAAATTTCCTCATTAAAGAAGATATTAAATGGATGATAATAATATTTAGTAAATTATTATTTTTTGTGTTGATTGAGATTATCTAGCAGTAATGATTCATATTAAAGAATGCATTAAATTGATGATAATAATATTTAGGAAAGTAATTTTTTGTGTTGATTGAGATTATTTAGAAGAAATTATTTATATTGAATGAGATTATTGAAAGTCATATAACATATACATCATTATTATATTTTATAGATTTTATTAGATTTTTAGAAAATGTTTTCAAAATGAAAGATTGGAATGTTTTATTATTTTTAATCTTTTTATTTCATGTATTAAAAACAATTACAAGACAAGAAAAGGTGAGGTGTATTTGACAAAGTAATGAGCATTTTTTTAACAAAAATATAAAATTACTAAACATAAAATGAACAAGAGAAGTCCCCGACCTTGCTAATAAGTATAAGCAAAGATGTAAAAGCAAGTGGAAATTTGTGTTATAAGTGATATAGTTTTGTTTAGCTCATATATATTGAAACAAAATTATATCCATACAAGTGAAGTTGATAAATCAAAACAAAAAAAGATCCATATAAAATATTGATAAACTATATAACAAATAATAGCCATCAAATAGAAACCTTAGATCGAATTCCTAAGCTTATAATAACATTATCTATGGCAAATTTTATGTGCAAGAATGCAAAGTACTATAACATATATGCCACAACGCAGAAAAACAATTTAAATTTCCAACTTCTAATAAAATAATACAATTTTGTAATATCAAAAAATGTTTGTTATTAAAACTTACTAGCAGTTCCTAGTTATGGGTAGGAAAAGTACGAAGGGTAAGGAAATGACAGTGTCTTTTTAAACAATAAAGAAAATTTCTTGGATTTTCTTCATCAAAATATGCATGCATGATGAGGCTTACTTTGCATGAATGGATAATCACAAAAGGGTTCTTTTTATTTACAAAAGTATTGAATTGACAAATTTTGATCATTAAATCCTAGAGCTATGCTTATCCTACCACTGTACAGTTAAACAATTCATTATTTTCCATTTTGGAAAATTATGAAAGCACTTTTAAAATTTTATATATTTAAGTCGACCGGAAATTCAAGCTAGTGAAAGTACACAATTAAACAAGCTAACAATTAAATAAACATTTACATATAAAGAAAAGTTAGAATTAGAACCAAAGATAAGTAAAATTGGAAAACTAAGTACCTATATTGTGTCTAGAAGAGACACACAACCCTAGCCATAAGAAAACCCTAACCATAAGAAGCAGGACATGTAAGTTGCAATGCCAACGTCTATATATTAATATTTAACCGATGTAACCAATAACTAAATAAATGTAATACAATAATAATTTTACATTTTCTCATTGAGACCACCATTGAAGCAAGTCTGAATCATGATAGGGTAAATATACTTGCTAATTTAAAAATGGTAAGAGAGGCAAGACCCTCACGATCTATGTAATAAAAGGAGATTAGCATTAAATAATAAAACATATTAAAAATGGAATACAAACATCTACACATCCAAATAAAAAATAATTTACATACATGAAGCTCCAGGTCAACCAAAACACCTCAGATGCATTGAAGGCAATGGACACTATGCATTCTTCACCAAGTCAACTCGAGTTTAGATGGGTTCCATCGTAGAGCTAGCTGGAACCCATCATCAACCTTATATTTATTGAAAGATAAATAATCAAACTATAAAAGTATGATGCATAATATAAAAATGTTGAAGGAATAAGAACCCGAATAAGAATCAAAGAGTCGTGTTATCTAATATAGTAACCATTAAGGACTAGTACAATGAATTGTTAGCAGAACTAAGCATATATTTTGTATCCACCAGGGTTTTAACTCTAAGGGTATAATCTCGACGTTAGAAAAAGCTAAATGATACCAGTTCAATGCTCGGTATGAGTGTTCGAAGTGAAAGGTAGGGATAGAGTTAGGGTCTACAGAAGAGTGAAAAGCCACAAATCCAAGAAGATGGCATGTCCAAACAAACTTTTTCCAAAATACATTGCTAAAGAACTTGCAAATGCACACACACATCACATCTATACTTGGATACAACGGTAGTCTTCCTTCAGATCATTGTGCGGCTTCTGCTTCTAAATAGGAGTGAAAAGCCACATATCCAAGAAGACAACACGTCCAAACTTGAAACAACCTTAGCTAAATAACCTTCAACAATATCTCTTTCTACGAGAATTCCGTTGCAATGCTAACATTTTATCCTTTAATGAAAATCAGTTCCAAGAACTGAAAGCAGCAGAGCACTGGACTCCACACATAGTTTATGTTGAATGTGGCAGCCACCAATATACAAAAGTTAGGCAACCTCTATTCATACAAAATTCATTAGAGATAAACGACATAGTATTGTAACCCATACCATAAATATTCACACTGTGCTTTCACATCAGTGCTTTGGTTTACGCATATAAAGTGGATGATTCGATGAACAGGCGGCCATTGCTAAACCCGGTGGCGTGGCGTGGCCTTCGAAATAATGGATGTCATGCATAGTTGCTCCACTCACTCCCACATATAACTGTGACACTCCGAATACAAATAACAGAGCATTGTATTAGGTCGTTGAAGGATGAGGAACACTTCTAAATTGTAAGTCAATATCAAAAAACCAATACCTGACACTATCCGACGAGTTGACCAAGATTCTATGGATTGATAATTGATATAAAACTCGTAGCTAAATTGCAATGACTACCCTCTTGGAACGCTATAGGCGTCAAGCAAGAACCTCGCTGAGAGTTTGGTTAAAGCATGTGGCATTGAAACCTTACCGAGATGTAAGTGACAAAGCTCTCGAAAGTTTGACAACAATCTCGGTATAGAGTTGTTGTTCAATAAGTGTCGATAATCCAAGAGATCTGGTTTAATTCTTTCTAGCTGGTACCATGATGCTGCCATTAAACTTTCGTATACTGTCATTAAACTCTTGCATACTGCCAATAAACTACTACTGGCGGTAGCACGCCGCCAATGGGTGGGGAGGGATTTTCTATGCTGGCGACACTTCTTCTTAACCAATTAAAAAGCAACAAAATTGTATTATTTAGAAATTCAACTAAATCTATATTTTTTAACTTTAGCATGACTTTGAAAAATTGAAAAAAAATTCAAATGAATTAATCCTACTCCATCGTTTACAAATGTCCCCCCGTCAAAAACATAATAATAATATCATTTGAATATGAATGTTTAATAAAGCTTTAGTGAAATAAAAAGAGTGAGATTCCAATAAATTAAATAGGATGTAAAAAAATTAGATGTTAAACAAGTGAAATAGCAGCAAGGCTGCTTATCCCTGTTTCTTAGAAATATTTTATTGTGATATTGTATATAGTTTAAAGCTAAAAGTTAAAGAAATTATGAAACATTCAAACTTGAAACAATGTATTACTTGTTGCCATGGTACTTATATTTCTATGTGAGATTGCTTGTTGTTTATAGGTTGTTGCATTACTTGTTACTTCTTGTGACTGGCATTGTTTATATTTCTATGTTTATATCAATTAATTAGTTATTAAGTAAGTCCTTGAATTTAAAGATCCAAAATGAGTTTACTTGTCTTTGTGAATAGGAGAGCTTTTGTCACTACCAATAGTTGAGATAAGCAACATAGATGCCTAGTACTTGGCTCTTAAAAATAGTTTAATAAATGTTACTTAAGAAATGGATATTGAATAACATTAACAATGTTGAATGCCTAATAAATACTTAACAATATAGATATTAAAAATGTAACAACAATTGGAGATTTTGAAAAATCTGAATTCCAATGTAAGCACCAACTATTACAATGAAACTTTCAAGAAGATAATTCTTTAAAAACATAGAATGTGTGGCATTGTTGTATATAAATATATGCTAACCTAATAAAAAATAATAATAAAAGGAAATATTTACAAGCGTTTATAAAAATAATGTTATAGACATTGAAAAAGAAAAGATATTTGATTATATAAAATTAAAACAATAATAAGAAAAATATGATTTTTAATGAAAATAAAAAATAAACTAAATGATATTAGGGATTTTTTTTTAAATTTTAATATTTTTTGAAATCAACCCTTTAATCACATAAATAAACAATTAATTAAGTATATTAGATTTAATATCAAACAACTATGTAATATATATAAAGAATTAATAAAAAATAAAATACATTTAATTAAAACACAATTAAAACATTTATGCATATAAAATGTATCTTTTGCCATATGTAATTAAAAACCTGAATAATTACAATAAAATAGAAATTCTTTTATAAATATTTTATTAAATAATTTTAGTTATTATTAAATAGTGTTATCTTTTGTAATATGTAATTAAAAATTTGAATAATTGGTGCTGGATAGAGCTGAGTAATAAATGATCCACTAATTCTGTTTATATATAAAAATTCATTTTCTATTATTAATATATGGGTAATAAAATGACTATACAATAAGCAATGCATGCACACAATTAAGGCTAACAATGATATTGTTACAAATAAACAATGCATTCACACACAAATAAGACTAATAATGATATTGTTAAAGACCAATATTTTTTGGAAAATCTTTAATTACTATATTAATTATAAATGGAATTTTGCGTTTTTTTTATATTGAAAATTAAACAACAAATTTTTACATATTATTTATTTATTTAAAAATTTAATGGAAATTACATTTGTCATTTATATACTACATGTTATTAAATAGATATCTAATTTTTGTCTCATTGAAAAATATTTTTCTTTTTTCTTTCATTTCATATAACTTAAATGAAATAGATTAGAATTTAAATTTCCAGAATTAAGTAACAACTCTATCAAAGTGGTCATATTCATGAAGTTTCTTCATTCCTATGGATGGAGCTTCATTTAAAGCTACCATCCTTCTAGGTAAATATATTCTTGTTTTCTACTCTATTCTTTAAAGGGAGTGTTGATTCCTCAATTGAGACCTCTACATATGCATTGGTATCTTTCTTTATAATAATTATTTATTGATTTACTACATTTCATTCATCTTCATTGAATCCAATAATAATTTCTCACATCTTCCCTTGCTTTTAGGTTTAGGTTTATGGTATTTTCTTTATATGGATGAGCTTACAATTGGTGATAAGAATAGTAAAGATATTCCTTTTAAATAACTCACTAACTAAGAAGACTAATGTCTTATCTACCATAGAAAGAATAATACACACAACATTTTATGATACCCCATTTTAATCACCTTTTGGTATTATATATAATTATCTCCACTTTAAGAACTATTTATAATGATGGGAGTCAAGCCATATGAGATTAAATAAAATGACTTCATGCCTAAATGATGTAAATATAGTGTTAGAGCTAAGTGCAAGGCCATGACTAGGCATATAGTTGTAATAATAATCCTTGAGTGCCATGTGGTATATCTTCCATGGTAAGAATAAAATGTAAATATTATTATGAAAATTAATATAAAGGTATAAGATGGCTAGAGGTAGAATATGAGGTCTATGACTCCACTAGAAGTGAAGAGAAAAAGGGGTCCAAGGGAGTAGGAGAAATAATCCTATATTTTCTAACTCTTAGCTTTATTTTATGTGCTTTATTTAAATCTCAACTATTATTATCTTTGACTTAAAATCCAATCACATAATGCATGTTGTGGCTGGTGAGAAAGTACATGAGTGTTTGACCATCATCCTCATGGGTGTTGGTACCATCATCCTCATGGAAATTCAAACCTCCTCCATTCCCCTACCAACTTTTCCTATTCCAATTTCGAATGGACTCATACACACCACCATTATCATTTTATATCTCTATTGAAGTTTTAAACATTGCGTTCTCATGCTTTACACTAATATACAAACCTATAAATGGCCAAATCCAATTACGAGAAACATATATGCCAACCTATGAATGGAGATGGATTGCTATAGAGAACCTTAAAAGCTGGTTTTTTTAGCAAGCCTTAATTTTCTCTATCCATTGTTTCTCATTGGGTGCCTTATAGCCAAGTTATTATCTACCAATTCATTTCATAAGATAAAAAACATGGTCGGTTCTTCGAGTTGCCTTTTCTTAGTGGCCTCATAAATTTGGTTGGGGATGATATTTGTAGTGAATATTTCCGTGAAAAATTCTTAGATGAAACTAATTTTTTGGATCAACATAATGAAAAAATACTTTTTAAATTTATATTTATAAATATGTAATTAAGTTTTAGCTTTTCTTATGAATGGAATTTGAAATGAAATCATTGTTTTAATTGAATTTGATGCATATTTATTTAGTCATCTACATGAATTTCAATGGCTTTAAAAATTAAGGAATTGCCAATTTATATGAAAATTTTGGATTTAGATAGCATCCATACTTTTTGGATTTACATAGCATCCCTACTTTTTGGAATATGTAATTCTTAGAAAGGGATTTACTCATTCTAACAATTCTAAACAACTAGGTTATGGAGAAAACTATTGTTTTCTTTACCATGGAACATGGATGCCCATAATTTTTTTTTTTTTTTAGTTACTAAAATTTTAAAAAGTAATGAAAAAGATCACATCATAAAAACCCAAAAATATAATTAAAAAACACTTATAAAATAGATGAAAACACAATAAAAAACAAATAACAACAATAAAATTGAAAGTAAACATACACCCATTTTTGCTAGAATTCCATAAAACCCCTACATATTAAGAAGACCCTACCTTATTAAAAAAAAGAGGGGCCACTAAGTTCGAAACTCATGGATAAATAACAATGACAACATTACAAAAGACCGAAATTATAAAAAAAAACATGAAAACCAATAAGCACCAAACCTCTGCTCTACTATGTGGAGTAATGACAAACTTGTACTCTACTATGTGAAGTAGAGACAAAGTGGATGAAATCCGATGTCCATTTGATACCTAAACCTTCTAATCTCCATTGGTTAAACTATATTCTCTTGGATCATCTAAGTATAAAGTCTTAAATTTTCATTATATATATATATATATATATATGACAATGGATTTTGTTGTCAAAATAAAGGTAAAGCTGCTCTACATATTAAAATAAAACAATTACTTAAGTGTTGTTGGTGCAATTCAGTAACACCATTCCCCCAATAATTCGAAAAATATCAACTTGCCACCATTTCTTAAAAATAGAAGTTTGCTTCATGACTGTGTAGAATTTCAGACTAATCAACAAATTCTGAGATACCATTGTACCTATAATTACATCACATTAACGTTGCTTTATATGTGTTATTGCATAATATAATATAATAGTGATTTTAATTTTGTTATAAACTTTTTATTGTAGACAACCAAGCTTTACTTTTAGATGATTTCGTAGACAATAATGTATTTATGAAGTGATCATAGATGCAACTTTAGATGTGCTTTTCTCTATCAAGATTAGCTTTCTAAAATGCCATGCTTTGTTTTTCTAGAGTCATAAAACTCAAAATAAATTAACCTATTGCTATTTTTCCCAAAATTTTCCTAAGAAGCAGGTACTAAGCAGCTTTACTGCTCATTTCACTTGTTTTAAATACCACTTGTACATCGTGGATTAATATAAATCGTCTCTTGCTATATGTGATGATATACGTCCCCTTGCACGCACATAGCAAAGTTCAAAGTTCATGGTTTTTGTTATCGTTCTCAATAAGTAATGTGAGG
>LPNX010101504.1:16075-26479 GCA_001517045.1 Pseudotsuga menziesii | reverse complement strand
TTTAAAAACTTTAAAAAATTAAACAAGATTTAAAAAAAAACTACTAAACATATAAAAAAACGAAAAAAAGGGTGGTTTACTAAACTTATAAAAGAACTTGTAATATATATATATATAAAACTGAAAAAAATTAAACAAGTTTTTTTTCCCAAAAAACTACTAAACGTATCAAAAAACAAAAAAAGGTTTCTTTGGTGGAGCATCCCTTCCCTAGCCTCCATTTGGTGTTCCCATGAGCCATGTGTTGCGGTGCATGTGGGGTACTCCCTTCTCCTCCTCCGTCGAGAGTATGCCCCAACGCTCCCATGGGTGCATGCAGAGGCATCTCTTCCCTCCCCTTCTCAGGGAGTGCACACACTCTCGATAGAGAGGAGGGAGGTGGTGCCCATGGCTCAAATTGAGCCTCTCCTTAGGTGAAAGTGGTAGTTCTAGGTGCTTCCTTGGAATTCACATAGGAATCTCCTCTCTCCCTCATGGACGTATGTACTCGTGTCGAAACCTAAGGGAGAGCCAGGGCTCCCATGGGCGCCTATCAACAGGGGGGGTGTGTAAGGGGGGCTTGAGACTCCCTCCTGCAAGTTCCCATGAGAGCCTTGGGAACACCCTGTCTCTCCCCTTTGTCAAGAGTTCTCATAAGGGGGAGAATCGATCCTCCCCCCCTGTGGGATCCCATGGTAGTCTTTCCCCTTGTTAGTTTTTACAATATTTTAGCAGTATATCTTATTTGCAAATGAACAATAGGATCTCTCAAAGAAATGCAAAGAACATAAAAAAAGAAAACAATATTTTATCCTGGGAAACCCAATAAAAAAAAAACCCAGTAAACCTTCGTATAGAGATAATGACTCTTGAGAACAAAGAGAAGAAGAGAGCGAAAGAAATGTCTCTCTAAGATATAACCCCAGAAAAATACTCTCCTAGATTGCAACACCGCACCTTTTCTGTTTGAGTGAATTTTTGTGAATGTGCGTAATAATGAGGAGGGGCGCCTCCTATTTATACTGATTTCTTAAGTGGAAAAATACCGGGGCCGACCTACCTTGGGGAAAATATAGAAATAATTTTTTTTATTCCTTTCTTGTTTATTCTTTCCCCAAGGTTTACAATGATTCTTTCAAGGGTTTACATGAATAGTTACAACAATATGAACTCCCGTAGGAGGTTCAAGGAAACACAATACAAGTACAATAAGAATAACTTCTAAAGTTGCACAATTTCTAACACTCCCTCTTAACAAGGAAGGTATTATCCAGATATGGCCATCGACATCATCACGAACATCTGGGTCTCTTCTGTACACCTCATCTGTTTCGATCATATCTATACATACTGAAGGTTGTCAACATTATCTTTGTCTGTCGAGAGGTGTCATCAAAGTCTGATCCACTCATTCCATCAGTATATCTATCAACTTTTCTATAAGTACGTCTCTACTTGAGAACGTGGACATACTTCGCATGACCATCTACTATCAGTTCATATCAAGTGATGGTGGGAATTCTCCTACACCAAGTTCAGAACCTAAGCCAATAGAGGTCACCAATGTACACAACCATCTACAACTTGTTCATCTCAAGAGTTGGTGGGAACAATCCAATGAACACCAAATTGAGAATATGAACGTATAATGGCCATTAGTGCACATGAAAATTTATGTCTTGCCCATCTGAAGACGCCGATGGGATTTTCTCCCATACTTGGATGAGAACTTGGGCGAGCAGAAGCCACCTGTGTGCATGCCCATCTACAACTTGTTCATCTCAAGAGCCTGTGGGAACACTCCAAAGAACACCATATTGCGAATCTGAACGTATAGTGGTCATATGTGTACACGACCATCTGCGACCTGCCCGTATCATAATGTTGATGGGATTTCTCCCATACATGGCTTAGATTCAGAACATGTAAAGGCACCTATGTGAATGCATCATAGATATCAGTCTCAACTTTCCCTGTCCACGAGGGATACGTTTTCTTCTACTCCAAGTCTTCTGCGAAAGTATTCAAACTTTGTCCTGAGAAGAGGCTTGGTAAGAATATCTGTAGTCTAGTCATTTATCGAAACATACTGTAGTTCGACCACACCTTCCTGCACCATATCAGGAATGTAGTGATATCATATCTCTATATGCTTAGTCTTATCATGAAATACAAGATTCATTAAAATATGTATACAACTTGATTATCACAGTGAATCATTGTTGGATATGGATTTTGACCAAACAATCCTGCAAGGAGTTTTTAAGCCATATTGCTTCTCGATATCCTGCACTAGAAGCCATATAATTGACCTATACGGCGCTAAGTGCTACTGAGGTATGCTTCCTGTTGCACTAGGAAATCACTCCAGAGCCCAAACTGAAGAAACATTTGGAAGTACTCTTCCTATATGCAACATACCCAACCCAATCTGAGTCAAAAAATACCTGCAATATCATATCACATACTGAAGAATATCTTAGACCATATCCCATAGTGCCACATAAGTATCTAAGAACATGTTTTGTACAAACCCAGTGAATCTGCCTCGAATCACTCATAAATTGGCTAAGAGTATTCACAACAAAACATGTATCTAGTCTAGTGTTTGTCAGATACATCAGAGAGGAAATCAATTGGAGATACATGGTGGGATCTGTCATATCAGAATTTGAAGTAGATTCCTTTAGCTTCTTGAATTTTGCATCCATCGGGGTAGCCATGGAATTGCAGTCCAACATCCCGGATCTCTTAAAAATATCAACGGTGTATTTTCCTTGACTTAGGAAAATTTCCTCCTACCTCTTCCATACTTCTAATCCCAAGAAGTAATGCATATATCTAAGGTCCTTCATTTCAAACTCAGAGGCAAGCTTCTTCTCACACCATCCATTTAGTTTCTCATTTCCCGTGAGAAACAAGTCGTCCATGTACAAGACCAAAATCAGTGGCTCATTATCCTCAATCTTGTAGTAAATATTGGGATCTGCATCACTCTTGGTGAATCCAAAGTTTATTAGGTATCTGTCTATACGTCCATACCAAGCACTAGGTGCTTGCTTGAGCCCATATAATTCCTCTCTCAGTTTAAATACATGAGAATATTTCTTATGGACAATAAACCGTTAGGGTGGTTCAATGTAAACGTCTTCATCGATAATACCATTGAGGAAGGAAGTCTTTGCATCCATCTGATGCAACTTACATCCCATAGTTGAAGTAATAACAATGATGGTTATGATGGAAGCATATCGAGCCACAGGAGAAAATGTTTTATCATAGTCAATTCCGTCTTTCTGAGAGAATCCCTGGAAACAAATTTGGCATTGTGCTTTTCCATGCTACCATCTGCTTTGTGTTTATTCTTAAAATTCCATTTGGAGGTCACTAATGACTTCCCCTCAGTTCTCGGTACAACCTCCCATACATCATTCTTCATGATGGACTATAACTCATCCGTCATGGCATCCTTCCAAACTTGGTGTCTGGATGTTTATTTGTACGTGGTAGGTTCTGAGTCAATGATGTGACTCATTAGTGCTACATAAATTGAGAACCTTTGAGGTATTTTTCTTTCCCGATGGGTTCTGTGTGGGGCTTTATTCCCTTCTTCATCCAACAATGTCTGTTGTTCCCATCTAGGCCTTTTTCGACTTATTTCCATATATGTGGGAGCATCTATCGACTAAACTGAATCAATGGGATCGATTGGTTCATTCTTTTCTTCAGAATCCCTCTTAACTTATATAGGAGAAGATGATCTCATTTCTTCATATTCATTGATCTCCATATCAGATCCTCTTCCTTTTTGGATAGCCATCACTTCTTCAAAGGTCACATCCCTACTAAATTTGACTTGCCTCGATCCTGAGATGTATATTTTGTAAGCCTTTGAAGACTCACTGTATACCACGAATGTTCCCTTCTTACCTGAAGGTTCTAACTTTGTCCTTTTATCCTTGGGAACATGAATTTATACTAGACAACCAAATATACGAATTAAGTATCCATCCCGGTGACGACCAGGTTCATTGAGGATCCTTCAACTGTCTTGTTTGAATCAAGGCACCAGTTTCATCAGTGTAGTTACCGTCATCATGCTCGATCTGTTTAGGATCTTAAATTTGTTCTTCCTTGACTTAGGAAGACTTCACTAGGTTTCTATCATATGAAATAGACCGAGATCGTCATCTTTGAGGGATAACTACCTATATCTGTCAGAGATAGGTCAAGTAATATTTGTCCTCCAGAATTCATTTTCTATGACTCTAACTAGAAAGAAACTGATTTCCATAATAATTTGAAGTAGTGAAGAGACCAACATCTGTAGAAGCCTTCTGCTTATAAACACCAAATCTATAGATGAGATCATTTTGGGTATGAGAGTCATGATTCTAGAGGCTCTCTGCTTCTGATCCATTCGTATATCAAGGGGATCACTTGTCTTTGTAGATCATGGAATTCCCTACAAGTTAAATCCCATCATATGGTTAGCAACATTAATTCATAATCAATGCATCACCAATAATTTATCCAATAATGTAGGCATATTTTAGTCAATGCTTCGACACAAGATACATATGGCCATTATTTGGATGCTTACAATCTCCATTATAGCATACTATCAAAAGTGTGTACTACTCTAAGTATGTTATAAAGGAGGTGTCATCCTAGATGGGTTGTGTAGCATGACAGGCTATTTAGACAATCATGTCAATAACAAATACTACATAAGCCTACTGTTCATCAATAAAGGAACTATATCACATGCTCAATCACTTACTCAATCTAGGAATGTAGATATGCATAAAACATATTCAAAGCAACCATATCTAGTCTACCAGAGCATCAAATACTTATCTTTTGTTGTTTTGTTGATGGGATTTAACAACCAGAGTCTATTGATCTTCATATGCTTGTTGGAAGATCATCGCAATTTGGATCTTCATATCATCTCTTCGGTATGGAGAGTACTAGAAGAAGAACTATGAATGATCATCATTCCTTGACTTCTTGTGAGGAGTGTCTTCATCAACATCAACAATTGAGGCTTCATGCTTCCTCTTGTTTGCATAGTGACCATATTTCTTGCACTTATGGCATTGCATGCATGATAAATAATTCTTCTCCCCCTGATATGGAGAAGAACCTGGTCTCCTAGCTTGGTGCTTATGTTTTTGAAACTACCTTCCTTTTTCATTACCTTTCTTGGCATGAGTGATGAAATATCGATTCTCCTCGTCTTGAGGACCATGGATTCTTTTCCTTGATGCAATCCTGGTCTCCTCTTGAGTGAAACCTTCCCATAACTTGTCAAATTTTGGAAACTTGGTTCAACCACCTATGGTTTGGATGAAGGACTCCCAATATGGTGGAATAACATTTAGAGTGGTCATGAAAAACTCCTTTTATTCAATGTTGTCTCCAATGGACCTTAGCTTGTCCCAAAGTTCAGTGATCCAATTGAAATATGAGGTAATAGATTCTGACTTAATCATATTCATATTTGATAGTTTGTTCCTCAATACGAGAGTCACATTGATGCTGTTGTGTCTAAATAACTTCTTAAAGGTCTTGAACATATTCTTGGCTGTTTTGTTTTCTAAGATTTGGGGAACCAAGTGATATTTGTTCGAATCCACCAGAATCCTTCTTGCTTTCGTATCACACTTTCTCCACTGGGACTTGGCTTCTTCCGCTTCTAGTTTTGGAACTTTCTCATTGGAAAACTTCAAAAGATCATTTTCTTCTAGAATGAGAAGAACCCTAGGATTATAGGATATGAATTTTGTAGCCTCATAAAGATGATCTTCAACCTTGATTCTAATCAGCTTGTCCGCAGATCCGAACCAGAAACCCTAGCAAGAGTTAGGTCAAAAAATAGCTTTTGTATTCAAAGAAAATAATATAAAAAAAGATGCGCCCTATCAAGGCGAGTTGAGGGAAGGAGAGGTCGATCCAAAACAATGGTGGGAAACCTCCAAAAATTGATGCCCTAGTTTCTTCCCATAGTGTTTCGCAGTAAAAAAATTGACACTTATCATAATTTGGTTTTCCTTTCACCAAAATATGTGCCTCCCCTAGAGCGAAGTTTCTTCAACTCTTTTTTTGTTGAAGAGATGAGGGAATGCCTTGGAAGGTCAAATCCTAGATTCCGATAATGGCCTCTTCTATAATTGCTCTTATACCGTGTTAGTTTTTACAAGATTATAGTAGTATATCTTATTTGCAAATAAACAATATGATCTCTAGAAGAAAGAAAAAGCACAGACTCCAAAGAACACAAGAATTTACCAGGGGAAACCCAATCGGGAAAAACCCAGCAAACCTTCGTATGAAGATAATGACTCCTGAGAATAGAGAGAAGAAGAGAGAGAGAGAGAAAATGTCTCTCTAAGATATAACCTCAAAAAACACTCTCCTAGAGTATAGTAGTGCACCTTTTGTGTTTGAGTGACTTGTTGTGAACGTGTGTAATAATGAGGAGGGTCACCTCCTATTTATACTGATTTTCCAAGTGGAAAAAGTGTCTAGGGCCGGCCTACCTTGCGGAAAATACATTTTTTAAAAATTTCTTTTCTTGTTTATTCTTTCCCCAAGGTTTACATTGATTCTTTCTAGGTTTTACATGAGTATTTAGATCAATATGAACTCATGTAGGAGGTACATGGAAATACAATAAGAATAACTTTTGAAGTTGCACAATTTCCAACACCCCTACGCTAGGAGTGCGGGGAATTGAGCCTCTCCCCATGGGAACCCATGGGGAAACCCCTTCCCTCAGAATATTATTGGAAGGACTCCAATATTATTTGATGTAATGAGGAAGTTAGATCTCATTTAGATCATTATGAAGGCATTATAGGAGGATCTAGTACTTGGGACTTGTGTGGTGCAAAGGTTAGTTGGAAGTTTCATTAAGTAGTCATCACCAAATGTCAGAGGACAAACTCTTCGTACACTTCAGATCATTTTAAAAACCAGTGTTTATCTCAGCTGTGGGTCATAATGGGGAGTCTAGGAATGATTGTGATGGGTTGTTGGTTTCATTACAAGGAAAATATCCTATAGAGAAGGTTTTTAGTGTTACAATATTGTAAAAAATTGTCAAAAAAACCTCTGCTACAATATTTGCCAATGGTAGCGAATATTTTAATGGAGGTTATTATAGATATATTTTATAACTAAAAGAAATCGGTGGATAGAGGTTTTAGTGGATGTTTTCTTACTGGTGCACTATGTTGAAAATAGGCGCCCTAGTTTGTATCTTAACAAAACACACCAGTTTTGTATGATGTAAATAATCTACATCGGTGCACTTAAACAGATTGTTCACTGGAGAGCACCAAATTTCAACGCTGCATCAATGCTTATGTATAGCTTATATGCACCAGTGATTATGTACAACATAAACGCTCTGATGCAATATTTTAGTTCATACACATCGAAACTTTTTAATATTTTCAAACCTTAAAGGTTCTGTCTATTTATAATAGCGCCTTGATGCATTTCATCATAATAAGGACCGATGTGTACAAACTATTAAAATGGTTGGGTGCATTAAAACAATTCATACAAATTGGTGCGCTTAATTACAAAAACCACCACTGTGTAAAAGCTATAAAAAACACCGATGCATATAAACAATAAAAAAACATCGATGCTATTAACAAACAAAAACACACTGGTAAATGTGATTGAAACGTGGACATTTAATTTTTTTTTTAACGGCGCGTTTAATTTACATCGGAGTACCAGACATGCCATTTATATAAATGTATCGGTGTGTATCATTTAAACAAACACATTAGTGCAACATCAAGTACCAAAATCATCGCAGATGATTCTATGAACAATGACTACTGGCATTATATATATATATATATATCCCATAATTCATCAGAAATTGAAATATTTTTGTATAGTACTATTCACTTCAATTTTAATTATTGCGTTTGTTTGGATTAATTTCTTATATCATATATTCTAGCATCTACTGTAATTTTTATCATCCATAGATTTAATTACCAATGTACCATTTCATATGTTTGACAATAACATTGGAGAATGTAATAGAATACAATTGTTTATTTTATTATATATCAACAAGGGATCCTTTGTCATACAAAATAGGAAAACATAAAGACTGTTAACAATAGGGTGCATCCATGGAGGTGGGTTACAATTTTTGGCAAGACGAGTTTGGAAAAAACAAAAAAAATGTACCTCGATCAAGCTTTTATTAAACCCTCGATCGACGTTTAACAACTCAATCGAGGGTTTATTAGAACCTCGATCGAGCTTTTATTAAATGCTTGATCGAGCTTCTGATAAACCCTTGGTCAATGGTTCAAGACCTCGATCGAGGGTTAAAAAAGGCCTCGATTGAGCATCTTTAACCGCCTATAAATAGGAAACAAACCTGTAATGTTTTTCACACAACTACATTTCGATCCAAAATCCGACGGCGCGTGGGTTTTTTCTTTTAACTGTACCAAAAATCACAAAGATAATTTTTTTTTTAAATTGTGGTCATAAGCGTCGCTTAAGCGACGGCTAGGCTCATAAGTGTCGCTTAAGCGACGGCGCATAAATTGGTCAATCATTTAAATAAATACACTTAATTGGTCAATTATTTAAAATGGAAAGCGCCGTCACATATCTGACGCGTCGGTTCATTTTCCTACACACACTCATATAAACAGATGTACGCCTAGGTTCATTATCTCACACACTCAGTCTCGCACTTATCTCTTGGACAAGAAATGCGAAATTCCTAAGGGTTTTTTTTTGGCCTTGTGCTTTTGTGGGGATCTTCCCACTTGGTCTTGGATTTTGGTCTTGCTCTTTTGTGGGGATCTTCCCACTTGGTCTTGGATTTTGGTCTTGCTCTTTTGTGGGGATCTCCCCACTTGGTCTTGGATTTTGGTCTTGCTCTTTGGATTTGGTTCTAACCCTTGTGGAAAAGAAGACTCATCATATACTTGGGTTTGCTCGTACTTTGTTCTTAGGGTTTGAGTAATAAAATGTCACGTAACAATAATGTTACAAGTCATCAAGATCCGGCAGAACAAAATCGACAAGTGCTTGCTAGGTTGTGGGATGGAGTGGAAAGAAGGGGTGATGGAAAATGTTATTGTCCTTGCAGTCGATGTAGGGGATTTAATAAGAGATGGTTACTGATCGCAACAGCTAAAAAACATTGTAGGGAACATGGACATGTTGAGGGGGGGCATGAATATCATCTATTGGTAAGTCAATATAATTCATGATTATATATCATGCGGTCTTTATATTGAGAGTTTTTGTAATTGTATATTGTATCATTTTTATTTTTGTTACTTAATTGACATGACTAACGTTCTTTGTTTGATGTTTTAATTGTAATTATAAAGCAAGGGCCTCCTAGGGCTGTTCCGAACATGGAGAATGTGGTAATTACGGAACAACTAGCGCAGGAGGAACGCCAATATGCAGGTCCTGCGAATACTGATCATGATCAAGTTAATGATGACATGGAATTAGACGATGATCATGACGATAACATAATTGAGGATGATGGTGCAAATGCATTAATCAATGATGCATTTAATGTTAGAATGGACGATGATCAACCTCATGCGCCGCCAATTGATGACTTTGAAGATCTTCATGTTTTACCTACACTTGAGAAGGCAGACAAACCGCTTTTTGAAGGCTCCCGCATAAGTGTTCTCTCTGCTGTGTTGCTGATAATGAACTTGAAGGTTAAGCATGGTTTTTCAAACACAACCATCACGCTGGTGTTAAGGTATGTATGTGATTATATGTTTCATCGATCGCATATATATGATTTGATTTATGTTGCTATAATATTTGTATTGGTATACGTACTTCATCATAAAAATAATAAGGATGTATTTGTTGTCGTTAATATTATGGTCTTCAAATATTTATACTAACCATTTTTTAAAAATTTGTTGTAACAGTTTGATAGGTGAATATTTGTTACCGCCATCAAATAAATTACCTCGCACATACCGAGATTTAAAAAATATCATGAACTATGTTGGAATGGACTATCAAGCAATTGATGCATGTCCTAATGATCATATTTTATATTATAATCAGTATGAGTTTGCAACAGAATGCCCTATATGTCATAGCAGTAGATACCGAACAGATCAAGTAACCAAAAAGGTGTCTCGTAAGGTTCTTCATTATATTCCCATTATTCCACGCTTGCAACGACTGTTTAGGTGCAAAAACATAGCACAATTTATGTATTACCATGCACGGAATAGAAGTGGAGATGATATTCTTCGAATGCCCGCAGATGGTTCTGCAATTACAAACATAGAGGAAAAATGGCCACACTTTAAAGAAGAACCTCGTAATGCTAGACTTTCTTTGGCAGCAGATGGTGTCAATCCATTTAAAGAGATA
>LPNX010101493.1:169317-208336 GCA_001517045.1 Pseudotsuga menziesii | reverse complement strand
TAACACTCATGTCCTGCAACTTCATTCAGGATTTCATCAGCATATGGAGTGGGAAAGGGATCTGTCAGTGTGACTTTATTCAGCTCCCTGAAGTCGACACATATTCGTAATCTGGTCGGGTCGTGTTTCTTAGGCTGTACGACCATGGGACTGGCCCATTCCGACTGGTCAATAGGGTAGATAATCCCTGCTTCCAACATGTTGTCGATCTCCTTTTTAACTATTTCCTTATACTTGTGGGCTAGTTTATAGGGCCTTTTCTTGACAGGTCGGACATCAGGTTTAGTGTCGATTTTCATCTCTCCCATTTCTTGAACTAACCCTTTCAAATCTTTATAGTCCCTTGCAAAGACGTCTTGGAATTCTCTAAGTAAGGTTACTATTTCAGCAGTTTGTTGTTCATTCCAATAGTCACCAATCTTGGCTATTTTTGGTCGGTCGTCATTTGAAATGTCGACCTCCTGAGTTCTTACTTTGGCATCTAACCATTCCGGAGCTTTAGCTTCATTGATCTGTCGACTTCCTTCCTTGAACTGTGAGAATGTAGCAGGGAAGTCTACGGCAGTCATTCGGTCGAGGTCTGGTTTATCGGTAGTTGCGACCCTTAGCACTGAGTGGATTGGTTTTGTTGTTTCAGCATGGTTGGATTTCCATCTGAAGATTTTCCCTTTGGTGTGTTCATTCTCCAATTGCAATCGGGTCGACTCGACTTTTGATCCTATGTGAAGACTATTGCAGTTCTTGACCTGTCGAGGGTCTTTGTGAGGGTGTGTTTCAGTCGGTTGAATGAAATGTTTGATTTGTTGTGCTGGCTCGACTAATTGTTTATCCTTAGGTATAAAGTTGAAGGCTTTAATGAAATTGGCTTTTAGTTCATTCCAGAAAAAGGTTTCACCTTTAGCTTCCTCCATCTTATACCATTTGCTAGGTAGGTCGTCTAGGGTGGAAGGAAATAAGTGAGGCCAGGCTCTTTCATCCTTATGTCCAAGTCTTCTCCATTCTTTTTCACAAGTTTGGATGTGTTCTTCCGGGTCTTGCCCTTGGGTGAAGATAGGGATCTGTGCTTGTGAGGTTAACTTCCTGCCACCAAACCTTTCAACAAAGTAAGTTGCAGCACTAGTCCAGGTCTACAGTTTTGTCTGATGGGTGTCCCACCATCTAGCTGCCTGACCTGTGAAGGTTTCGACTAAGCTCTGTAGTCGGCCATGTTCTCCAATGTTTTTAGACACTTGTTCGACATGCATGACTGGGGATTCCCTCTCCTTATACCTAGGTAGCTGCTGGGTGTTTTCACTGGTCGGTTGTAAGGTAGGGTGTTCTCTTATTTTTTTCTCAAAAATCTTGGGGATAATTGAGACTATAAAGCACTGTCGGGTGGGTTTTTTCTGTACTTTTTGGATAGTCCAGCACCTTCTTGCTTGTGTTTCATAGTTTTCCATCTCCCAGTCATATAGTTCGGCATCTGAATTATAACCAACTGAGTCTTGGTTACCTAAGTGAAGTTCCCCATAGATGTTTGGTTCAGCATAGTCAGTATTATTGTGGATTTGGTAGAGCTGTCTAACATCAACCTCCTCATCAATAGGTTCTATCCAAGGCTTTCCTTGGGAAGGTTTAATGGGTACAATAACTTTTTGGCCATTACCTTTTAGCTTGATCCTTTCTTTATCTAAGGAGATAGAGGCTTTCATCTTTCGACCCCAAGGTCGACCGACAAGGGCTGGGAAGGAGCTAGATCCTTCCTTTGGGTCAATAATTTCAAAGTCAACCTTAGTTGATATGCCTTTAATGGTTGTGTCTACATTTTTCCAAACCCCAATGGGTTCAATGAGACCTTGTTCAGCCAGTTTTAGGTAGATGCCTGACTCATAGAGTCGAGGTTTGCCCATTTGTTCCCACGTATCCCTGGTCATAATATTTACTTGGGACCCAAAATCCAGAACGACTTGTCGGACGTGGTATCCTTCAATTTCTAAGTCGACGAGTGGGTCGACATCGTTTTTGTCTTTCTGATTTAAACTACAAATGTTCTTAGTTTGTTTCTCAGGGTTAGTGGTTTTAATTTGATGCAGTAATTCGATGAACTGACCTACAGATTCGTCTGTTTGAATGAGCTGGGTTAATTGCTGGTTCGAGCTAAGTCGACTGTTACTAATGTCTTCTTGTTGTGCAATGTTTTGGAATATGTGTGTGGCTTCTTGATATGTCTGTTGTTCCTTACTAGGGTCAGGGTATGCATTTGTGGTTTTGATTCTGCTAATCTGATGGTTATCAGGCCCAGTTTTGGTGCCTTGTCGAGTGACAATGTGCAAGTTCTTAGTAGTTATTACATCATTCTTCTGGACACAAGACAAGACATTAACATTCTTTTTATTGCTGATTTTTTCCAACATGGTAGGACAATCCTCCAAGGAGTGATCGCCTACCCCACAGTGTGTACAAAATTTGAGGTCAGTTCTGTCCTTGTACGGACAGTCTGCGCATCTGTGCCCTTCTTTGTAACAAATAAAGCATTGTGTGGGTCGACGACTTCGTATTTTGCGATTCCCAATGAATCGACTTGTTCTTCCAAACCCTGGTCGTCGATTGTCATGTCGGCGTTCATATCGTCGGCTGTCATTGCGTTGCCCGTTCTGGTTATTGTTATTGTTTTGCTCCGTGTTCTGTGCTACTGCATTCGTCTGGTAGACGGCCTGCTAGTTCTGTCTATTTTTCAGGTTAAGATGGCAGTCGGTCGTGTTGTGATTGGAAGTTTCGCAGATAGCACACCAGGAAGCCTTTCCATTCTTCATATTATAAGGACAGTCGGTGGTAGAATGGTCTCCACGTTCCTGGCAAATGTCGCAAAACGCCTTTGTTTGTATAAAACGGACATCTTGTCGGCTGAATTGCTGTCGACAATTATCTTTGGAATGACCGGCTGTTGAACAGTTAGTGCACCAGACTTCTTGGTTCTTGAGTGTGAGTTCTTTCAGGGACTTCTACACGTTTTCCAGCTGTTCCTCCAAACGGTGGTCGGTTTGATATGCAGGTATGTCTTCATCCATCTCGACCTGCAGAGCTTTTGTTAGCGCATCTTCATACGACTTGAAAGTTTCCAGACTGATGTGTCGGCGAACTTTCTGTGAGATTCCTGCAAGGAACCATTGAATCAGTAATTGTTCGTCAATAGTATAGTCTAACTGGCTCAATATATCCTTCCATCGTTTATCATAGTCGCGGACGGTTTCTCCTGGCTTCTGTGATGTTGTTTTCAGCTTCTTGGCGGCCAGGTGTTTGGCGTCTGGGGTCTTAAAAATTGATAGGAATTGCGCTTTTATCTTGGCTTTTGTTGCTCTGGGCTGCCGTTCAGAAAATGTCATATACCATGTTAGAGCTCTTTTCCTTAGGGCTCCCGCGAACTAGGCCATCTGGCGTTCTTCTTCTGTGACCTTGTTGGCCTCCCATATCGACTCACAGATGAACCAATGTCGTCTGGGGTCTTCGTCGCCCTCATAAAGGGGAATCTGAGCAGATCCGTGACCCATGTCAGAGTCACTGTCACTACTTTCTGAAGTTGGCGGGGTGGGAGGTGTTGGTGGAGGTGAAAGAGGTGGGGTCGATGATATAGTCGAACCTGTAGGGGTGACGATGGGGTTTTGGTCGACGGAACTTGTCCCTTCGTCGGTGGTTGATTCTTTCTCGTGGTACAGGGGATTGTTGATAATTTTTCTTTTCGATGACCCACTGTCACTTTGCGTGCTCAGGTCTGACTCGTGGTTATCTTCGAAAGTTGTATGTGGCAGGGGGGGTGCTCCTTCATGTGTCGGCAGGAGCAAGTGGATACTACGAAAGGAAGGTGTCGTTTGAAAGGTCACCCAGTTCCCTTCGACCGGTCAGCGTATAACAAGGTGTCGTCCCGGGTACGGTTCATCGCTTAGTCGACTCCAGATTGTGATGTCACCAGCTCTCAGTCGGAGGTCGTCTTCAATAATAGTCTGTATGACGGTATGGGAATTGGCGGGGGACATGGTTACTTCATCAGGGATCACTATTTGGAGAGCTTCTTGCTGCTCTATCCACACTTACTCTGCCTTAGGGGTCGTTTCTTCGTCTACGCCTTCTTCGTGTCGGTCATGACCCGACTCTGGCGGATTCTCATCTCGGTCGGTCTCCCTAGGGTTTTGTTCTCGACGCAGCTCGTCGGCTCGTTCACGTCTGGCTTCCCTTCTTTGCTGTCGTTCGTCCCTCTCGATTCTTTTAATGTCCGACATACTTTCATACAATACTATCAATTCTTCTTCGGTCGACTGTTCATTACTGGCTTAAGTCTGGTCGACTGGTATCCACTATGATCCTTCTCTGACACACAACCAGCTACCCCCCCATAGCCTACCCGACGCTTGTTAGGAAGCTCGGATAATGCTGTCTATTTGCTCAGGAAGTATTCCCACTCCCTTTCAGCAATGAATTTTTCCCACTGCTTCTGTTTCTCCGCCCAGTTAGTATTTGAGGGTGGTTCGCGTAGTAGTGGTCGAGCTTCGACAATATGGCCTGATCCTCTTTCTATTAAGAACTTGAACAGCAAAGTCAGCAAGGAACACAAGAATTGATCAGTAAATTCTGTGAAAAATTTCTGTCGAACAGTTTCCACAGAAGTCCTGTCTTCGACTGCTTGTTCCTCACAGAAGTCGTCGGCTATCTTTTCGAACCACTCCGATAGATTCGTACGTCCTCCTCGGATCAGTTTCTGGAGTAACTGTTCTTCTTTAGTTTTGTCCGGTTTTCTCATCCAAAAGTTGCTTCAGTAGGTGTGGCACGGATTCGACAAACTTTTCGTGAGTCTCAGTGAAAAATATGGCTTTTGCTTCTGCGACTGTCAATCTGTTCCTTCTCGCGTAATTTTGTAGATAGTTAGCAATTTTTCACTCCCACCAGTCCTTTATCTCTTGTTCTGATATCATAGGTGAGCATATATTCCAGTGATGTACTACCGGCAACGGAACCAATGTTGTAATCTCACAGATCACATAAGGTTACCAATAATACATACAAAACTATACAGAAATATACACAGATACCAGAGATAAGACCAGATAGGATGAACAGATTATATTATTCTCAATAGATCGTACAAAACCAACAACTGAACTGAGTTCTTGTGAGGCTCAACAGCCTAATATATACAGGTTACAAACAGTTACAGAAATAACTACCTGTCGGTTCGGTGAACCGACACGACGATTAGTTAGCAGACTTAATTACTGTGTTTGCTCGGCCGACCGACTTAGTCGGCTGATCGACTAAGTCGGTCTTCGTTCAAGTCGACCTACGTCGACTCTCTCCTTCTACACTTGTTTATGATTTCAAGCTGACAAAGAAAGGCACTCTTCACTCGAAGACTCTAGAGATTATCAAGAAGTTGCTTCCAAAAGAACAAGTTGCAAGATGGGAGTCTCCTCAACCAAGTCATAGATCTAGAAAGAATATGACAACTGAAATGATGGGCATAGATGTAGATTCAGACGGTGCACCCATTGATAATAGAGAAGAATATGGGTCATCCACATCTTCATCCAGCCCTTCATCTGCAGAAAATGTAGATTCTAATGGGGTGTCAGATTCCATGGATGAATTTCAATAATTTCAAATGAAACATTTTAGATGTTTTCTATTAGTATGATGTTTGTAATTGAAACTCTGAAGGAGATTTTGAATATTTATATGAATAATTTGTTCTTGTATAATCTAATATATGATTTTATTATGAATCACATCATAATTTCTTTGATTTTATATGGTTAGAGTGGTGAAATTATTTATAGAATATTTTTGTTTGTTTAATATGCAAGTTTCACAAAATTTGTAATTTATATTTTTGAGAAAAAAATATTTTTCCAATTTAGGGGTTGATTTTAAAGTTTTTGTAAACAACAGTATGGGATGTTTGGACATGGCTCTATTTTTAACCCCGAAAAAAAAAGGAGTGTATACTGGTATCAACACTTTTTTATTTATGGGTGTTTTTGGTGTTTTTTTTGCAAAAATCATCATTTTTATGCCTAGAGTTCTCGTTCTTAGTATAAAGTTCTCGTTTCATAGTATAAGTGGTTTTTTACGAATAGTACATCAAAAAGCTAATTGTATGTCGTATAAAAGTTTGTCAAAAATATGTAAGTTAAAAAAATGTAGAGTCCTTATATATATATATATATAGTTTGTTAAAAAGCTGAATGAATAAAAAAATAGAAAAAGAATAATTAAAAGTGTCAAGACAAGGATGTTAGTATCCCTAAAAAGATTTTATTAATAAATTGGAATTTGACAATCATTAGTATAAGCAACAATTAATAAAATGTAGAGTCCTTATATATATAGTTTGTTATAACGCTGAATGAATAAAAAAATAGAATGAGAATGATTAAGCGTGTTAATACAAGGATGTAAGTATGCCTAAAAAGATTTTATTAATAAATTGGAATTTGACAATCATTAGTATAAGCAACAAGATAGTAGATAGATCCATAAATTTATGCAATGTTACTCGATTGTAACATAAGAACTACAAAAACTAACAATCCATTCTCATTTGGATGAGAGAAGAATATGAGAGAAGAATACGTGCCGATAATGTAATAGCCGATTATGTGAAGAATATAATGTCTTGTTGTATATGTCCACATCTCCTTGCTTAGCTTACAACACGAAGTTCTTTTATTACACCCTTAGGTACAATTACTAGTTTTAAACTTATTTAAAATCTTTAATTGTTCTTTGTCTGAGGTAGGGTTTGAAAAACCACTGCCTTCTTTCTCCGAAGTAGGGTTTGAAAAACCATGTACCTCTTTTCATCGTCCATTGATCAAAGAAAAGCGTGACAGGTATGATGTCCATTGATCAAATAAAAACGTGACACGTATGCTGGATTGGATTAGACCTAGAAGGATACACTCGTGCAAGCGCGGGCCTCTTCGGAACAAGAGGACAGTCCACACATAAGCTCAGTTTGCAGACTCTCCACAGCTTGTTCGCGTGACCTCCTCTACGCCAGTATTCACAATGATTTTTTTTAGTTGCAGGCTGCCCATATTCACTTGCCAACAAACGAAACTAAGCGTGACATTTAACCGCAAATTTTAAGCTTAAAAACGAGAAATAGCCAAAATACGCTAAAAATGCGCTAATAGACGGCCAAAACAAAGTAAATTGAACACATAAGACTATTTCTGCAAAACGATCCGGAGACTTGAACAAAATTTGAACGGAAATCTCCAAGCAAAATATCCTTACCAGTCCAAATTTCCTCGGCAGCAATTTCGGCCTAAGTCGATGTCGAAGCCGTCAGTGAAAAAGAAAAATCCTATCCCCTGACCTTTTCAAACTCAATATTTTTCCCAGGAAGCAGCCCAGGGACCCATAGCTAGATCTTCCATCATCAAGTAATCAAAATTTAACCGGAAAACCCACACATGCATTTCGCACCATCGAAATTCATCCAGAAATGCAAGAAATACAAGAAAAGCCTCTCAGCCGTCGGATTTCCCTGGCCAATGGACTCGCCGCTCTCGAAAAATTATTGCAAGCTCGTCTCTCTCCCGTCTATGACAATCCAGCGGTCCTCTCTCCCTCGACCGATCCCGATCAGCGGTCAAATTTGAACCCGTCCCAGCCCTTCCAAAGGGCTTTAGCCCGTCATCGAAGTGTTAAGAAAAATTTACCCGACAAAAAAAATTTAAAATTTAGAAATTACCCGTCCAGGTGGAAGGTCTAACTAAACTTCAATGTTTCAAAACAAGGGTAATTGTTTTCATTGCCCATCAAAATCTATTTGCACCTGTAGGCTACGGTCCTGCAAATTTGAACCCGTCCCAGCCCTTCCAAAGGGGTTTAGCCCGTCCTAGAAGTGTTAAGAAAAATTTACCCGTCAAAAAAAATTTAAAATTTAGAAATTACCCGTCCAGGTGAAAGGTCTAGCTAAACTTCAATGTTTCAAAAGGGTAATTGTTTGCATTGTCCATCAAAATCTATTTGCACCTGTAGGCTACGGTCCTGAATGCAGTGGATGGGTCACATCACTGCTCATTGTGGTCACAGAGTTTAATTTAGATTTTGGTTAAGTAATGCTTACAACGTTAAGCAATTAAATAATGTTTGATTATTATTGTATTCCCTATCCTTGCACAATCTCCTCAATTTTACTGCATGACAGATAAGATATAAACATGAATACAGTGCATTTATGTCAATGACATGATGACGAGATAGGTAAGAAACTGTACTACTATTGGACTAGACTAGGGCGGGTGGAGTGCCCGTATTTAGACTTGATGGACGCACATCGAGCCTTTGAGGCATTTAATAGGTTTTTAAAATAACATTAGTAAACTTAGAGTTGTCTAATCCTTCATTTTTTTCAGTCAATACCCAGCTGAAATGTTGTGCACTACAAGTAATTGCTGATGAAAAAATCCTCCACAGTAGATGAACTCAACTAATAGCTCTAGTTGAACCAGGAGGCTGGAAAGCCATCTAAATGACAAGGAAGTAGTAGTTGTTGGGAATACAACGTCCCTCAAACTCTGACAGTATCGAAATGGCGGATCCTCATGGAGCAGTAGAGGGTGCCTAGAATGTCATTCTTGAGGGCTGTTTCTAGTCAGGAAATGGAGATGAAGCTGTGAAACTGGTTACTGAAATGCGCGTAACATGTCCAAAACCAAATGTTGTATTATGGAATAATTTGATAGTTGTATGTGCTCGTGCCTCTCATCTATTTATAATATAAATAGATTGTCAACAAGGGAGCTATTCGCTCTATGGAGAGAAAGCAGCCTCTCTATCACAACCTTCCTTTTCAAGTAAAAGAATAATTTGGAGCCCTTGTTTCCATCCTGGATCCACTGTGATGGTACTTAGACTTTACGGATCCCTTTAATGGGTTTTAAAATAATAAATCTGAGTTTTGTGGCCATTTGTGGTTCTCATTCCCAATCCGAGCATTCACGATTTAATATTTGGAAGGAAAATGGAAAAAAAGAATGAAAATGGTGAGGGAATAGATGCAAATGAAAAGGATCGAGAATGCCACTAGAAGGCGCATAAAGGAAAGATAACATGAAAATGGTGAGGGAAAAGACTGAGATAGAAAAGGATTAAGAACGCTATTAGAAGACAATTTATGTTTTCTAAGTGTAGGAGTGGATTTCCAAAGAAAGGGTAGAAGCTCTCGGTGCTCTGTGATGTTGAAGTGGGAGTTATGATTTTTTCGCCAAGAGAGAACCTCTATGAATGCGGCAATCCCACGTGATATGTTTGTTTATTTTACCTATAGATTGGTGTTGTTTTATAAATGTTGGATTGTTTTCTCTGTCCTTTTAACACTCTGATTTTCTGGGTGATTGCCAATAGTTCTATAAAGCTATGGAAATGGAATGTCCAAACTATTTAGGTTTTAGAAATGAAGGGTTTTTTTAGTGATTCTTAAGTTTTTCATATAAAAGTTTGGAAAGCAGAGTAGATGACTTGAACGGTTTACCCTAATTATCATGGGTAATTCATTGGATTCAGGGTAAATTGTTGATAGTTTTTTTTTTTTTTTTTTAGAATAATTGAAAAAATTATATATATGTGTGTCTTTATTTTAGATGTTAATATATAAAGAGTTTATTTTTAATAAAAAAATTGATTGATTACACATTTTAAAATATTAATATAATAAAAAACAACATATAATATAACAAAATAAATGTATATATATAAGTTAAATAATTTAATGTAAATAATAATTAATAAAAATGATTTCAATAATAATTAGAGACTATCATTAAACAAGCATATTGTTGTCTAAATCAATGGATCAAATTTTTTGAAGTGTAAATTATTTTTTCTTACAGGTAGAGAAAAACTTTACAACTCAAGAAATTTGATTCATCTCTATGCTTGATAGATAGATGTTTCAACAAGTACCACAGTGTGTCAAAACAGCTTCCCAAAATTAAACAGGCTAAAAATGATGATAGATAAAGACCAAAATTAAATAGGCTAAAAAATGATGATAGATAAAGACTTTCATTGGAGACATTGAATATGCTTATGTTTCTCTCTTTATGATGTATGGAAACAAATGAAAGCTGGACAATCTCTTTCATTTTCATGTGGCTAACTTCATGTTTTCAATAATGTAATCCCAAATATTTTTTTATGAATATTAAAGAAATGGAAGGAAAATCTATTTATTTATTAATTTGTTAGTGGAATTTGAGAGAAACATTTGTTTATTGATTAGGTTTTAATGAAATTTTGCAATGTTTTAATGTAGTTGCTATTTATTTGAAAAGACACTATTTTATTTTCATACTTTTTTAAATGAAGAGTTTACTTAATTTATATTTTTCTATTGAAGAGTGATTTTTTTTTTTTTAGCCATGGCAACAGCCAAGAGTATATCCAACCGCCCGCAAGCCAGATATACCAGAAACTTATGACTAAGCAGGGGCCGAGACGTCCCGGTACCACATCCCAGGAAATACCTATAGGTGGGCACCTATCCCAGGGGTCGCCTACCCTTCGAGTCTCGTCACAACGGGCTAAATAGGCATCCCTACCCCCCGCCAGTTTTGAACCTGTGACCTCCTCGGAGATAACACAAGCGCTTAACCATTGGGCCCACTCAGGTGCCTGAAGAGTGATTATTTTTATAACTTTGTCATCATTAAAAGGTTAGATGGTTACATGCCCTTCCAAAAAAAATTAAGGGCAGCCCTTCAAATTTGACCACTGAGATTCCCGATCCAGGTATCCTCCTCCACCGATCTTTAAACGTAATTCGACCTCCGTTGCCACCAATCCAAATACTTTAACTGTCAAGCGAATCCCTCTCATGCCGGTGGATTTGGGATAAAGAATCGATTACAGTTAACTGGATATTTTGAATCCGTGACGGAGTAAACCTGGGTAGAAAACTGAGCTTAGCCTAGAGGCATGTCGGTTCGAGGATACATGCCCGCCCCAGGGCAAGCGGCGTCGGAATTTATTTTGCGGTTACAAATATTATATCACCGTCCGGGAAAGCAGACGATGAAACACGTGGACCCCGGTAACAGTGGAGCTATTGCTTCCATGTTTTGGCCGTCTATTAGGATGCATTGCGGTATTTTTAGCGTATTTTGGCGATTTCTCGTTTTTAAGCTTAAAATTTGTCATTAAATTTCACGCTTAGTTTCGTTTGTCAACAATTTTTGGAACACACGGTCACTCCTACACGCAGTCACTTGGCCGCGCACTTTTCTTCTGGCCAGGCAGCAGGTTGGAACATGTGCCTCACCTCTCTTCTGCCCAAGCAACAACACAGATCTACAAGTAGCGACTGGGCCTCACACGTCTGTCCTACAACAACTACTGGTGAATGGCCTCTCACAGTTCTCCTCCAGCCTAGGTCTCATCCAAACAGCACTCTTTCATGGGCGTTCAGCTCCTCCATGGGCTGCTCTTCACATCACTCTTTCATGGGCGGTCAGCTCCTCCATGTCTTTCTCTTCACATGCTTCCATTCTTTGAATTTAAATTTTAAATTAAATTAAGTTATTTGTGTGTAACACATATAAAATTAATTTAAGTTTTGGAAATATTAAACACATTTTTATTATTTATTTTAAAAATTACATATTTTTATTATTTATTTTGATAAATGTCCTTCTCTCCCACTTGCTAAGGTTTGTACCCCCATACTCTCAAACGATGTGACTCTCTCTCCTTCGTTTTTTCGGGCTTTTGACCCAAACCATACTTATGCTCTTGTTGAATCTACTAGTGCGGACATACTTCCTCTCCCTAATGTCAATTGGGGCTTCGTGATTGTGCGAAAGAAAAACAATCCATCTAAAGGTATGAAGGGTATTAAGGATGCTACTAGGGAGAAATCCAATTTCAACCCTTGGGTTGCTCCTCTCTCCTCTCGTGGGTTGCCCAATGGTTCCTTGTTGTTCTCTCCCCAGGCCCTTAGAGCAAGCACGACCTCTTCAGAATTTATCCAATGAACTGTATTTCTTTCAATATTCCAGGCCTGGGAGGGGGGCCTAAACGTGCCGCCTTTAAACGCATCTTAGATATTGTATGTCCAGTAATTGTTTTTTTGCAAGAAACCATGTCCTCTGGTGACATTGCATGCGATTTTTTTCTTAATCTTCGACCTGGTTGGTTCGTGAGTGCCCTGGATGCCTGTGGCCACTATGGGGGTACACTGGTGGGTTGGAATCCACTCTTAGCGGACTTGAGGGCTTTCAAGACTTGTGTTGGCCTCCTCCTTAAAGGGAGCTTAAAGGGATTTGATGGCTTGGTTCATTTGTTGAATGAGTATGGTCCTTACTCTAATAGGATGTAGTTCTAGGATAGAGTCAACTCCTCTGGACTGCTATCCTTGCCTAATATTCTTCTAGCGGGTGACTTAAACTTTACTTGGTCGGGTGAGGAAGTGTGGTGATCTGGTCGGTCTACTGATCCTCTAACGGATTTCTTCCACACTCTATTTGATGGGGCTCACCTGGTGGATGTAGGTTCGGTTATTTTATCTCCGACGTGGACTAATGGCAGGTGTGGTNGGTCGGTCTACTGATCCTCTAACGGATTTCTTCCACACTCTATTTGATGGGGCTCACCTGGTGGATGTAGGTTCGGTTATTTTATCTCCGACGTGGACTAATGGCAGGGGTGGTTGTGCAAGTATTTCCAAGCGCCTTGATAGGTTTTTTCTAGCTGATTCTTTTTGTGACTCTTTGGGCCGCTTCAGAAGTTGGAATCTCTCGTCGTGTTTCTCTGTTCATAAATTTATAGTTCTTTAGCTAGACTTTACTAAAGGCAATGTTTCATATCCTCTTAAATTCAATCCTATTTGTCTCTCTGTGGAGGATTTTAATGTTATGGTGAAGTCGCAATGGGCTTCTCTCAATGAGGAGGTCCCCTCTTATTACACTTATTCTCATTCATTACTCTTTAAATTAGCAAAGCTGCAGTTTTTTGTCAAAGACTCAGAAATAAAGGAGAAACTAAAGGATGATCGGGTTCTTAGATCTATCGAGCATGAGATTGGTTGTGTAGAGGACAATCTGTGTGATGGTTTGTTCAGTGATGATCACTCTTGTTATATCAAGGATTTATTCTTAAAAAAGCAAGATATACTTACCCGCAAGGAAGAGACCCTGCATCAAAAAAGTTGGGCTATTTGGCTTCAAGCTGGCGATGAAAACACTAAGTATTTCGACAATTTTACAAACAAGAGACGGATAGCGAATTCAATATGGGTATTTGTGGATGATTTTGGTGTTCTGGTTATGGACCAAGACTCGATTAAGGATAGGGTTGTCTCCTATTTCTCCTCCTTATATAAGGATCCGAAAACTTCCAATATATCGGATCAGTTGAAGGTTCTTAAATTGTTCCCGACTATGTTTGATGCGGCAGACTGTGCTACACTTGATTGACCCATTGACTTGGCTGAGGTGGAACTTACCTTAAAATATTTTGCTACAGATACCAGTCCAGGTCCCGACTACTGGACCATGGAATTTTATCTTCATTTTTTTTATTTGCTGGGTCTGGAGATTGTGGCGGCCATTGAGGAGACTAGAGCCACAGGGATCATACATGACAGTGTAAATACTACTTTTTTAACTTTGATTCATAAGGTGGACAGACCCACTTCTTTCGCGGAGTATAGACCGATTGCATTATGCAACCTTCTATACAAACTCATCACCAAGATCATAGCAGGGAGGATGAAGAAGGCTCTCAGCTAGGCCATCTCTAATGCTCAGTTTGGTTTCCTCCCGAATAGCCAGATTCTTGATGTGGTCGGGATTGTTCAAGAAACTATCCACTCGATTAAATAGAAGAAGTTTCCTGCTATGGTATTGAAACTTGACCTGCAGAAAGCATATGACAAGGTATATCGCTTCTTTCTACATCTGATCCTCATACAAATTGGGGTTCCTCCAAATATTCCACAGTGGATTATGTCATGTGTAAATTCTGCCACCTTTGTTGTCCTTGCGAATGGCTCTCCATCGGTATATTTCAAAGGTTCATGTGGCATCCATCAAGGTTTCTCGTTATATCCTTACCTTTTCCTTTTAGTCATCGAAGGATTGAGTCTCCTCCTTAACTTGACAAAGGATGAGAAAAAGATACAAGGGGTAAAGGTCTCGGGTACTATTTTTATTACTCATACACTATTTGTCGATGATGTTATTATTTTTGGGTATGTGGATTTTGATGAATGGAATTATATTAAAGGACTGACAGACCACTTCTATCGTGATGCGGGTATGTCCTTCAGCATATCAAAGTCATGTTTTCAACACTATGGTATTGATGATAATTCTCTGCAGGATATTGTGAATCTTTTTTCTATTCTCAGTGGTCGTTTGAGTGAGGGTATCTCTTAGTTGGGTTTCTTTCTTAGACCCAATGATTATAGATGACCTAATTGGGATTGGCTCTTGAAGAAGCTTCAATTTCGTATGGGTAAATGGACTTCTAACTGGATTTCACTCGAGGGTCATAAGACTCTCGTTTCATCGGTTCTGTAATCGATGTCGGTGTATTGGTTTGCTATGTTTTGTGTTCTTGTGAGCATTCTGGTGGAGCTTCAAAGATTATTCTTTTGTTTTCTATGGATGGGGACTCGTGATTTCGCAAAGTTCCATTTGGTGGATTGGGTTTCCTTATCATTGCCAAAGTCCTGGGGTGGCTGGGGTTTTAAACATATGGGGAATTTTAACATTTCTCTCTGCGCTAAAAGTCTTTGGAGAGTCCTGATGAAGTCTAATTTATGGTTCAAAATATTAAGTTCTAAATATTTGAAGAGACTGCCTTCTTATTCTTGGCTAAGATCCCTGAAGATGACATCTTCTCAGGCCTCTGCTATCTAGGATATCTTATGCTTGGCACTCCCATGTATTTTGCGTGAGCTCTGTTGGAATGGTGGTAGAGGAAGCAATATCTCTTTGGGAGTTGATCAAATTGTTGGTCTTGGTCCTGTTAAGTTTTCATGGGAACTGATGTCATTCCTTCGTGAGAAAAATATTATGGTTCTCCATCATGTTGTTGTCGATTGCGAGGATCGTTATGCTGGTTGGCGGTCGGCTCCATCACTGGGCCTGACATGGGTTCTTGCCTCGGAACGGGGAACCTTTACTTCTCTGCTTTGTGAGGCTGGTATTTTCTTATCTGCTTTTCCATATTTTTTTATTTGGGTTGGTAACCCTGCTATTGGATCTGTAACAGCTCATTTGGCGTATCTTTATCTAATTACATCATAGTATATTTACCAACCTATTTGGTGGCATGCCAAGTTGTGGAAGGTGCAGGTACCGTTAAAAGTGAAATGATTTTTGTGGATGGTGTTGAACCACAAGATATTGACTTGGGATATGCTACAGAGGCGTGGCTAACAGGTCCCCATCCGTTGTATCTTTTGTATGCCAGAGGATGAGTCTGTGGAGCATATGTTTTACCATTGTTTTCACTTTCGGGGTCTGTGGTATTTTCTGTGTTCAAAGTGGGGTTTATATTGGTCTTGGAGTGCTGATAACTTGTCCGATTTCCTATGTAAGGTGGCTGATCATTCATCTCTCACTCTGGAGATGGATTTTTCATGTATTTGGGAATGTTGTGTTATGTAGAATTGACAATTATTCCAGATGGTGCCTATCGACTTGAGCCTCCTGGTTCATAAGATTTTGTGTGGTATGAATTCTACTTTTGGTAATGCCCACTTACCTAAGTCCTGTATCACACATTACACGGAGCTGCCGGCTGGTGACAGGGTGGGTTTCTTTGATGGTGATGCACAGTCTAGTTCATGCAGTGCCAGTATGGTCATCCAAATGGCTGTGGATCATTCCTTTTGGATCTGCATGAATGTCGATAAGGGTACCAACACTAGAGCTGAGCTCTTGGCTCTCTGGGCAGATTCTGTGGGTTGCTAAGTTTCGTGGTATTATGTTGCATGTGATTTTGGGGGATTCCAAATCCATCATCGATTGGGCTCTCAACAGACAGAGGCTGCAGTCTATTTGCTTCTATCATTGGCTTGGAAGAACTAGATCTTTGATCGATCAATGTCCCTCATTGTCTTTTCAGCACATCTTCCGAGAATACAATTCTCAAGCTGATTTACTATCCAAGCAGCGTATTGGTTTGTCTTTTGGTGTGATTTTTTGGCCGGAATTTCTCCATGGAAACATTATTGAGGAAGGATCTATGCCTTGTTATTGGCATTTTGCTTAATGTTGGATATCTCTCTATGACTTTGTTGGGTACATTTTACTCTCGGAATACTCTTGGTGGTGACCTGCTTCGGTGTCTTTTTGTTTAAAGACTGGTTTTTTTACTCTAAGTTTGATGGATGTTTTGTACATCCCTAGCATCTATGATGTTGTAATATCGTTGTTTTACTTGTTGGCTAGACTTTATGCTTTTCTATATACTTGGATCATTTGATACATTACTGTACAAATGCTTTTTGTTGTATGTATCGTGTTGTTATATTTGACACAGCTTTATCTAATTTAAGGTTGTCATTTTCCCAGTGAAAAAAAAAATGTCCCTGCAAGGGACATATAACATTCCATAATATTCAACTTTTCGTTGACTTTTTAATTTTTTCTGCTCCTAAGGTTGGGATTTAGATATTGTATATTTTTATTTATTAATTTCTAAATAAAAATGATTTATCCAGCGTTTGATTGGGTTCGAAGTGGATGACACAAGAATTGGATTTTGTGCTAGTCGTTGTGGCGTTGCGCTGACATCTAGTATGTTAAATGGTTGGGTTGTTTGTGTTTAGTGCAATGGTAGTTGGAGTTTGAATGCTTTGACATTTTGAGGGGTGAGTGGGTGTGATTTTTAATATGTTGGTACAAATTCAACGTGGTCTCAGAGCTTGAGATGGTTTCGTTGAACTGTTCGGCATGTGATATATTTGGTAGAGCTGTGTTGGTGCCATTACCAAGTTCCATAAATTTTGGAGGAATCTTGGGATTTGGTTGTGTTGTTTTCTGCCGAATTTCAGTATCGGGTTCTAGAATTTGGGTATGTTGTGTGGTTTGTGTTCTATCATCATAAATTTAGCCGAGCTTCCCAAATTTTGGTATTGTTTTCATCTTGGTTGGTTCGGTTGTTTGTAGGAATGCTATGGTGTGTTGGTCTCATCTAACTGCTATTAATGACACTTTGAGGTGATCCGTGCTCTTTGATTGTATCATTTTACATACCGAATATAGTTTTGCATTATGTATCTTGTAGCGTTTGATTTGGGTGAAGGGTTTGGTAGTAGGGTTTGATGTTAGTTTATGTTGTAGAGACTCGTGCTCCTTTCATTTGAGGAATTGGACAGGCCATAAGTTGCTTCGTGTTTCATGGAGAGGAATTGTTTTGGTTTGAAGTGGTTATGTTCTCGTTTTGGTGTTCTTCTGGTGTTTTGGTGTCATTTGGTTGCTATTGATGGTGCTTCAAGGTAAGCTATGGTTATTATTAATTGAGTATTCCTAATATTTGTTGGGATTATTATTAATCCTCCCTCTAACCATGTAGTCCATTTGTCCATTTTTCCTAGCTTAGGAGGTCTTCATTACTCCACTAATGCATGGGGGACACGCCTAGGGGAAATCTACCACTTATTGCACATGTTTGCATTAGTTTAGGTGCCCTAGGGACCAATCCCTATAATTTAGGAACCCACTCTAAGTGCCACCAGCAATCTCCAGTAGTTGACTCTAGTAGGTATTTAGTTAAGTCCATTTATGCTCTAATTACCATCAGTTAGATCACTCTTAGTCTTCCTAGTGCCAATTTACATGATTTACTAGGGGAAGTGGGGCGTATTTTCTCACCTACCCTCATTAGTTAACTGGTTGTGAACTGTTTTAGTGATCCGGAGTTGCAATAGTGAGCTCTAGTCATGATTTTCCCACATTAAGTTAGCTCAGAAGTAATTCCAAGTTGGTAGATTCGAATCCTATCTTAAGTATTCGAATTCTCCTATATGTATTACCATTGTATTACTTAATTACACACTAATTAATGGATTATGATTAATTATTCCAATTATTGGTCTTATGAGTGTTTTTTTATCTTCCATGAATTATTGATATGATTTTATCAATTGCTTCTCTCTCTTCTACAATTCTCCATTTTGAATCCTGCGGGCTGATGATCATATGCTTCATTGAATTTTACAATAGTGTTACATTGGGTGTGGTTGTTTGTAGTCATCTACTATCATCTATGGTGTTGAGAAGGGTTTGATCATAGTATGGACTAGGGTTTCATGTGTCTTGTGCTAGAACCTTGAGGAAGTGATCCATTTTACTGAAACATAGTGGATACTATTTGGTTTGTTGACTTTCTTGATGTATTTTTACTAATTCAAATTAGGCTTCATTGATGATAGCTGGTGTCTGAAATATCTTGAAGGAAGTGGCTAGTTTCTATGGGTACATTTTTTGTGGTGATGTTGTGGATAGTTGAGACCATAATTTTGATTTCCTCTAGCATGAATTTGTGTTTATAATCCCTGTGAATAGTCGCTTCCAGTATATGTAATCCTCTACAATGTTCTTCCATTTTCATAGGCTCGACTCATCTATATAATGGTATCATCTCGATCTAATTGCTTTATAACATTGCTATATTTTTTTGTATGGATTTCCATACATACTCCCTGTAAGTAATTCGTGTGTGATTTATTGAACATTGGAGCATATTTCATACCATGGTTTTGTAGAAGATAGGTAGGTAAATAACTTAGTTAGAATATGCGCTTTGCAGCTTGTCATGTTGAATATGGTCGTGGTCAACATAGATATTTGGATGCATCATTCAGGTACATGGTTTGGTATATTTTTATCAATTGTTTAGAAACATATTCCTTTTCCTTGAGGATAGCTATTCTATGTAAATACTTCAAGGAAATAACTGATTGTTAAGACGATAATTTGGATTTCCTGTAGCAAGAAATTTCCTTTGTAATACATGTCTCTGATTCTTTTACATCCATTTAATTTTGTGTATGTCATTTCCGTACAAAATATGTGTAAATAATTTATGCATGGTTTCTAGAAGATTGGAGCATACTTCATGCTATCATGCATGTATATCACTATCTCATTCCTCTGTAACCTCCTATAACTAGGTTCATAGCTATTGATGGGCCACTTTTAATGCCTCTTGACCATGTTCTACCTAGATAATCCACTGCTCAACTTCTTCAGTTGTAAATTTAATAAACATGACCAACTGTGACATTGCCTAGATCTGTATCGTCATGGGGTCATTTCCCAACTTAATATGAATGGGTTATTGGGATGAAAAAATACCTTTTGGTGAGTCGATATTTGACCCTATCAATAGGTACTTCTATCCTAGCGGTCCCCCCTTCATGATTCTCAAAAGGTAATACAATTTTTTTCCGTAAGATACACCCAACTTTCTTTATCAATTTAACCCCAAGATGAAGTATGCCCACTATACCTTAAAGAGAAAAAACTATAAATCCATTACTAATCCAATCCAGCTCCGTGTTGCGATGGTAGTTTCAGTTACATAAAAAAATCCAAATCCATACCTTAGTGAGCAAGCTTAAAATATAAACAAATCTAAAAATCCAAAGCCATAATAAATCCTGAAAGCCAGCCATCTAAGCCAAGCCACCTAAGATAGGTAACGTTCAAGCACATGGTTTGGTACATTTTTATCAGTCCTCTAGAAACGTAGGTCCTTTGCTTTAATTGTTGTGATATTTTTTATTTTCAATGGATTTGTCAATATATTACTTTATTTATTCGATTGTTCTTTTTTTAAGTTGTCCTCTGCTCAAAGTTCTTGGAGGAAATATTGTTTATTATGTTTGTTATGGCACAAAGGGTATAAACAATGGTTGGATATTTTGAGGACCATTTGCACAATAGCACTATTCTTGTATATGAAAATGGTGGCCACTATTTTTGTGTTATTATTATAGTACAAGTATGTTTTCGAATATTCATTGAGAATTCTCTGTACAGTTGTGAATTTGTCCATATAAAAAACCAAGCGCCATATATTTTTGCTACTGCTTTCTATATCACTTTATCATTCTATGTTGTTTTCAAAGTTGTGGCTTGTCCAAGAAATGATCTAATTATCTCTTTTGAATTTGACATATCAAATTTGATGTATAGACATACTTTTAATAATTAATATAGAATTGACATCTGTTAAGAAGAACTTCAATATATGCTTGCAACAATCAGGTATACGAAGACCATACAATGTTTTGTTCAATACATATCATATGCCAAACAATTGTTTCTCGAAACTTCTAATGAAATTGACGAATTTGTTAAATTATCAATGTCCCCAATAGTTATATAACATTTATTCAATATGACAGCAATGGCTTCGACACCCATGGATGCTTTATATGGACTCTTCTACATGGATTCATAATTTTGACTAGTTTCATTTGATGTTTTATTCTTCATTATGTAGATTTTAATGGCAGATTCAAGCTCTACCCCAAGCCTCATCGGTACAAGGAAAGAAGGGAATGAACACTCAAATCAGATTTGAAAACTAGTCTCGTGGAAGCAATGACAATGTATTATCCTGTGGAACCTTGTCTATTGCATAATACTATTGTTGCATGTATTAGAATTTTACTCTGAAGGCAAGCTCATTTTTGAACAATTTTTTATAACAACAAACTTTGTGGGTTTTTGTGTGGCCTTTTTACTTCATGTTGGGCACAAACAACACAATGACAAACATAAGTTACTAAACAATAAATATTAGTGTTTTTGAAAACATTCTCGAGCAATGTACATAAACTGTTTTATGCATCTTTTTAAAGGTTTGACATATTAAACTGGTTATAAAATCATGTTTGTGATATTTGATGCAAAACATTACAATTCATGAAATTTAAAAAAAAAACTTGTTAAATCTCTTAATTTTTTAAACTTAGCCAGATCTATCGTTGAACTAATCTCAACACTTTTCCTGTTTTCAAATGCCAATGACTAAATTGCTTCTTATATATATTTCTAAACTAACCTTACAAAGACATTGCCACTCGATGGCTTTGGTTTAATATATGATTGACAATTTGAAAAAAAATACACATGTAATGGAATTTAATTTATAAAACTTATAAATCACTCGAACATAATTAATTATTGGTCAAAATAATTATTAATAATAACTTAATATGAAAAACCTCATTTGTCTACATTTTTCTAAATTCAAAATATATTTTTTATTATTTAAAAATAATGTATATTTTAACTTCAAATTTCATTACTGGGTCAAAATACTTTTATAACATCATAAATTATTTAATATAATTATTACTAAAGTTGTTTTAATTCATGGTTAAGCTTGTTTTGTATTTAATAAAAAAAATATTTTTTCTAGATAATTTTAAACTTAGTTAAAATCTTTAATTGTTCTTTCTCTGAGGTCGAGTTTGAAAAACCACGGCCTTCTTTCTCCGAGATCGGGTTTGAAAAACCCTATACTTCTTTATGTGTCCATTGATCAAATAAAAGTGTGACACATGTGTTGTCCATTGATCAAATAAAAACGTGACATGTATGTTGGATTGGATTAGACCTAGAAGGATACACTTGTGCAAGTGCGGGACCTCTTCAAAACAAGCGGACAGTCCACACAAAAGCTCAGTTTGCAGACTCTCCACATCTTGTTCGCGTGGCCTCCTCTACGCGAGTATTCACAACATTTTTTTTAGTTGCGGGCTTCCCCTACTCACTTGCCAACAAACGAAACAAAGCGTGACATTTAACGGCAAATTTTAAGCTTAAAAACGAGAAATAGCCAAAAGACGCTAAAAATGCACTAATAGACGGCCAAAACAAAGTAAATTGAACGTATAAAACTATTTCTGCAAAACGATTTAGAGACTTGAACAACCTTTAAACGGAAATCTCCAAGCAAAAAGATCCTTAAAGATCCTTACCAGTCCAAATTTCCTCAATAACAACTTCAGCCTAAGAGTGGATCTTGAAGGGAAGATATTTGGTGATTATGAGGACTTTGGGTAGGGAGATTGTTACATCTCTGCAATTATAATGGTTTGACGGGGATAAGAGGACGAGTTCAAAAGGGAGTTGCCCAAGGATTGGAGAAATTGATCCATTCTTTAAAAAGAATTCTAGTACATCCTGAACGAGAAATCAATATTGCTCTATTTCTACCAGTTATGATAAACAAAGTAACAATTGCAATAACTTCAACAAAGAGTGATTTAGGTAAATTCATGCTTTCATTGCACGTGTAAATTCATTTAATGGTCAAAACATGTGCATTCCTCCTCTAAAATACAAATTACATTTTGAAGTGAAAACTAGGTAAGAATGGTCATAGATGCTCATTACAAAATAGAATAACACTTTAATATTAGGGAATTTAAAATCAAATACTCTACTTCTATGTAGACTTCAAAATCAAATCAAATAGACTTACAATTTTTTAAGTAAGTCTACCATGTATTATTTAGAAAGTTTTTAGTCTTTAGATCACGTTGAGGATAATGTACATTTTCACTATGAATATACAAAATAAAATATACTTACATTTTAAAAGTAATTTTACCATGTAATATTTATAAAGCATTGTAATGTATCAAAAGTGTTGAATTTTAATGTTTATTTTTTTTAAAGCTAAAAAGACAACTTTATATTATAAAAAGGTGTGTCATACATAATTACAATTTTCCAAAAAGTTTCCACTTTCAGCTAGCTATCTCATCCTAGACTAAAACATCCCAACAAAACTAAAGACTCAAATGTCTTGAAAAAGAAGCTACCCTCAACATTCACAACTACTTACAATCATATTAAAAGACTTTGCTCAAAACTAGAAAACAAACACTAGCTACATACAAAAAGAGTAGTCAAAAGTCATATATTTCTCAATCTGTCTTAATGAGAAAAAAATCTATTACCAAGGATCATAGATAACAACTTCATTTGCACATCACATTAATTATCATCCAGTGTGAAGTGTGAACATGTTGAAATTTAACATTTATTTTTGTTTGTCTAATTTTTCAATATAAATATACAAGAACATTTATGTATTCATTTCCTTAGGTTTGGTTCATTTATCTATGTTCTTACAAACTAAGAGAATTGTTTACAAATATTATTGTAAATATAAATTTACAATATTTATAACTTTAAGTATGATAATCATCTATATTCAAACATCAAGAAATATTGTAAAAACACTTTTAGGTTGGTTTGTAGTTTACCTGGATATTATTTTTCAACCAAGAAGTGTTTTTCTTAGATTTTTTTTTTCAAAAGAAAAAAGCCTGACCTTGTTATTCATTAATGAATCAAATGACATCTAATATACATACCGACTATTGGGGCACTTCATACATTACAAAGAGTATGCTCCATCATACAAATAGCTAGAAACATCCTCACAAGACTGAGTAAGCAATAGGGAGAGAAGCAGATCATCACTCAAAAAAACTGAAAGATCTCCAAAGAAAGAAAGGCAAGACCCTGAGACAAGATATCTCCAAATCATGACCTGCCTATCAATCATATATATCGAGGAAACAAAGTTGTGCGGTGTTGAAATCAAAAAGAGCCTACTCCATAAAAACTAAAAAATCCATAATAAGGGTGTTGAAAAAAGGAGCAATGCTCCCGCACCATGCTCAAAAGAGCTTAAATGTATCAGTCATGACAAAAATGCCATCATAAAACTCAAAAAAGGAGCCACACCCAGGAGCCAAAGTTTGGGCTTTTTTGATAAATTGTCTGCAAGTTGATTGTGTTCTCGATATGTATGTTTGAAAGTTAGGGATGAAAAGAAAGACATCATTCTTCTCGTATCCATACACCAATGACTCAAATCAGGAGGATCCAGTGATGCTTGAAAATTTGCCCAATTAATGATGACTGTTGAATCTCCAAAAATATTCAGCAATGGGATTCCCATGCTGTTATCCACAGTCAACAAAGCCCATAATGCCAAAAGTTATGCTTTTGTATTCGTGCAAATACCTGCCCCCATTGCAAACTCAAAAGTGCGAGACTTATTCAAAGCCAAAAAAGAAACCTGCTCCTCCCTTATAATCAGCAGCTGCCCCATCAAAGAATCCATAGGGGTAAACCAGAGTTGGGCCAAGTCCAACAATCCTGAGTTTTTTGTTTTTTTGTTTATTTTCCACCGGTTATAGATGTATGAAGTACTCGATTTGGTGAATCATGCTAATGACCGATGGTATATTCCCCTCAAATAAGTAGAGGTTGTGACCTTTCCAAATGCACCATAGAATAAATAAAGGTAGATAGCTACAAACATAGTGTCGTGCATACTTTGCAAACCAGCATTCCAAAAATGATTTGAGGGAGCAGTTCTGAGTAGGAGGTTGATAGTGATATCTTTCATAAAGGCTGGAATGCACCGATTTGATGAAGGAGCAAGTAAAAAAAAAATGTTGTACAAAATCCTCAGCTAACTTGTAGAGTGCACAAATACCAAGACCGATCCATCCCTTTTTCTTTAGATTTTCCCAAGTGAGTATTCTGTTTTCTAAGGCCAACCAAATGAAGCAACGAATATTTAATGGTATTTGACAGCACCAGAGATTGGAAGAAACCATGTCACAGGTCGGGGGAGAGGAATATATAATGATTAGATCATAAACTAAGGATGCCGAAACATTCCCATCGTGTTTGTTATGTGCCCATACTAAAGAATCTGTTGCAGTATTTAGACGGATTCTGCCTTGTTGCGGACCCCTCGTATCAACCTCCCAAGCTTCTTTCCAATCACCACCAATATCCAGATCCTCAGTCATGTACCAGTATCCATGGGACCCTAACAAATAATTATGTGCCTGGTGCAAAGAAATGATACCATAATCCATAAGATAATCTCGAAGATAGACTGGGAGATAAGAGGAAGAAGTTGTGCCGGTAATTGGGTCAGGTCCGACGAGGACATCCTGTCCATTTCCCACATTCCAAGCCAGGCATTTCCCGAGCCAAGGGATGGTATTCAAAAATCCATTCCAGAAAATGGAAGATCGTCAAACAGCAAATTTTTTATCCATGAGCCACGACACCACTATTTCATTTTTTAGATATTTGTTGATAATGACCTGGTTCCAGAGGCCATTGCCATGTAGAACCAACCAAAAAAAAATTAGTCTCAGAGCAATACTGAACCAGATCAGGTTTTTAATGCCTCGGCCGCCTGAATCTAATGGCCAAGAAAGGTGATGACCTTTCACCAAGTGGTATTTTTTCTTATCCCCCAAGGAACCCCAAAGAAATGCAAAGATCAACTTTCTGAGCCTAGCCAAAACAGAAACAGGTATTGGAACCAATTCCAACCAATAAATAGGCATGCCTGATAAAACAGCTCGAATAAGTACCAAACTTCCTCCCGTTGAGAGGCATCTATGAGCCCAATGGTTAATTCTTATTTCAAAGTTTTGTATCAACCAAAACCATTCTTTCACCTTATACCCCAGTGATTTGATGAAACATACGAGATACTTAAATCCCTGTGTAATATGTTCCATCTTGCATGCTAAGGCACGGGATATACTGAGCAGAGGACCCTCTTCAATGTTGTTAAAGAGAAACCCATATTTTTCCACAATGATGCACATTCCAGAAGCCTTGCAAAAAGTGTCCAAAATGGCCTCAAAATCCTTCCATTCAGCAATAGTTCCAGTACCCAAAAGAACCACATCATCCACAAATAAGATGTGTGTTAAAGCTAGGGATGAAGAAATTTTTATACCTCTGATTAATCCATTTGCCTTTGCATCCTTAATCAATAAGCTGAGTCCTTCAATGATGAGAATGAACAGAAGGGAAGATAAGGGACAGCCTTGCCTCAAGCCCCTAGAGGCAGTGAATAATTTTGAAGGGGTTCCATTCACCAGCACAACAAATTTTGATGATGATAGGCAGCCCATAATCCAATTAACCCCCAGAAGCGATACCCCAATCTGAAGCATAATGAGTCTGAGAAAAGACCAGTTGACCCTATCAAAGGCTTTTACCAAATATAGCTTGAGGATAAGGGCACATTTATTTGTTGTCTTGAGAGTATGAATAATCTCCTAAGTGATACCTATGGGCAAGACTATTTGCATGTTCTTGAGAAACCCAAACTGCTCATGTGATATATGGGAATCCAGGTGAGGCTTTAACCTAAGGGAAATGATTTTAGTAATGATCTTGTACACCAGGTCACACAGAGAAATGGGTCTAAAATCAGCAAAGGATACCACTTTTTCCTTCGTGGGAATCAGGGCGAGGAAGGTAGAATTTATGGAGGGGGTGATCCTACCAGAGAGCCTAGGGCATTCCATCGCATTCAGTAAGTCCCCACCAACAAATCAAAGAAATCAAGGAGAATTTCCATTGGACATCCATCCGGCCCAGGACTTTTGTCCTTCCTGAAAGATTTTAGTGCCCCCTCTATCTCTCCTATGGAAACTTCCTCAATAAAGAAATCAACCTCTTCTTGTGAGAGCGTAAAAGGGAAAAGCTTGATTACCTTAAGCTAAGCCAGAATACTGGCTTGATTGTCATCTTTGAAAATATGGGAGAAATGTCTGATACCCATATTCTTCGGGCTATCCTCATCTTCCACCCAGTTTTCCTCCTCGTCTTTTAAAGCCCAGATAGTGTTCTGATTCCTACGACCAGATGCAATAGTGTGAAAATATTTTGTATTTGCATCACCTTGTACTACCCAGAGAGATCTACTCTTGAGCTACCAAGTAAGTAGTTTATGTGCCATAATTATTTTCTTTTTCATTCCGAGCTCATTCAATGTCTTCTTATTTTCTTGAGTAAGAATGCCTAAGGTGGAAGATGTCAGAAGAGTATTGATATCTTCATCCAATCTGAGAGATTCCTTTTCCATTTCAGCTGATTTTTGTTTGGTCCAAAGTTTTACTTCACCTTTGAGCAATCTGAGCTTGTGAGAAAGTAACCCCATGTTATCATCAACTTCAACGGGCATCAGAATAGGACAAACCCTCTTAACCAATTGAGTGAAATCTGGATCCTGGAGCCATGACCTGTTAAACTTGAAGGGGTAGTTATGGGCCCCCTCCCCCGACTTCCATTCAAGACAAATGGGAAAATGGTATGAGATATCCGAAGGGTGAGTCCAAACCCTATGCCTATGTAGTGCAGGGATCAAAGAGGATGATAACAGGAAACGGTCGAGCCTCTTACTGTTCCCTTCATCCCTAGTCCTCCCATTTCTCCAGGTAGGACCTGTATACGAAGGGGCAATGTCAACTAGGTCGACAAAGGAAAAAAGATGTTTGAAGTGTGGCCCAAGAGGATCAATTTAATCTTTTTTCCCCCAGATCTCTGCAGTATTCAAGGTAAGGTTTAAATCACATGTAAGAATCAAACTAGGAGTATTAACCAAACCTCCAGTCATGGTAATATTCCAAAAAGACTCCTTGTTGCGATAGGGACCATAGCAGTTAAGGATCGCCAAGGGTGACGAGGTACCACGAAATCTAGCCTTGACTAGAATACCGGCAACAATTTCAAAGGCCTGAAATCTAACCGAGAGAGGGTTCCAGGAAGTGAGAAAACCCCCCAAGAGTCCCAGGGCCCTCGTGAAATAGAATTCCCAGTTTGGCATGAGTTTAGAGAAAGCAAGGAGTGTCGGGTAAGTACTGTACATAGTTTCTTGAAAGATAATCAAATTTGGTGAAAGAGAGAGAAGAATCGAACGGAGGCATCTTTGTTTGGTCGTGCTATCTAGACCACAAACGTTAAGGGATATAATATTCATTAAGGAACATCCGACTAGGGAGATAATTCTCTCAGTCCCCGTGAAGGATTTCCTAAGATACGACGTGCAGCATTTTTTATATGAAAATAAAGAGGGGTAAAAGGAAGGTTGGCAGAAGGCTCTAGCCAAAGCGAGTCCGGCTTTTCCTTTTTCTTTTTCCTGACAGTCACATTTTCAAAGCGAATGGAGTTTAATGGTAAGGTGGAGGGAGAGATAGGATTTTTTGCTGAGAAAATGGACAAGATTTTTTTTAGGGAGGGGTCCAAGAAGGAAGGTGTCGTACAAGGGATGTGAGGCGAGGGGACTTGGGGATCTGGAGAGACAGGACGAGGGAGGGGTGGAAAGTTCTCAGAAGTGAATAAAGGAGGGGCCTCCAAAGTAGTGGGGGAGACTAAGTCTGTGGGTGAGGGGTCCAATGATTGTGGAGCCTCCATACAGGAAGGTGATTGAGAAGGAGGTGACTCAAAAGAAGTTAACTGAGGAGGAATAGAGAGATGAGCTTGGCAAGGAGATTTGCAATGGGAAACACCAACCTCAAAATCATCTAAGGCCTTAAGATCCGAGTCTGAAACCTCATCAAAAAGGGAGGGAGCTTGTGAGTAAATACCTGTCTTCGGATGTGCCGAATTATTTTCTGTCTAAAAAGTCAAGGGAGCATTCCGGAGCAGTGGGGAAAGTGACCCATCCCTGCTCGAGAAATCAGATCCGCGAAGGAGAAAGGGACAGGTACTGCACAAATTCCCAATATCGTGACATTTACTACAGAGAAAGGGTACATGTAAGTAATCCAAACGCTGAACGAAGAGTCTTTCTTTACAAAGGATTTCAACCTCGGATGGGAGCCCATAAGAGATATCAATTTCAACAAGCACCTTCACCATCCTCTTATCGAAAATGAGATGATAGTCATCTTCAACAACAACAAACATGCCGATAGTATTGGCAACGCCTTCAAGAATACCCTTGCTCCAAAGTGGAAAGGGAAACGAGGGTAAAAGAACCCAGAGATGGCGCTTTGTCACCCTTTCCCTCAAAGGATCAAAGTGAGCGTGCCACCTGCCCAAAACCAGAGAGCCTTTTCCAATTCTACATAGAGAATTCAGGATGGCAGAAGCATGTTCTTCTTCCAGAAACACGAAGACAATCCAACCTTTGGAGAGAAGACTAATGGTGGGTATATAGATAAGAATTGACTTCCAGTGCTCGTTTTCCCATTCAACCCATTCCTTTTTACCCAAGTGACAATATTCAATCCTACCCACTAGAGCTCGCGTGTAGAGGGACTCAATCCGATCCATGTAGATGTCATTCCCGAGCATAAAACAATACTTTCCCTCATGTGGCTTGATACCCTTAGTCCTTTTTCTTCTGCGAGAGTGTGAAGGATCCCGCAGACATCCCGCGTTTTTTTCCATGTAAACAACTGTAACCAAAGACACAAGTATAGGCCCTACAGGTGTCCCAATACACCTACCAGAAGAACCACCGGTCCACAAGAAAACAACAGTCCAGGAAAACCTACAAGGAAGAGGGTACACAAACAACCAAGGAAGTCAAACAGAAAAGACCCAAACCCACCGAGCCCAAACAGGTAGACCCAAAAATAGGGAAAAATTGAAAATATGGCAAGCCGATCACAGGAGAAATGGGAGAAACCCCAAGTTCCAACGTGTTCTACAATGACAGCACTCAATGCCGATAAAGATGTAAGGATCATTCAGTAAAGAGAAAAAAGAAGTGATGACAGGAAAACAAAGGACAAACTCCCGAAGTCCCTGAAAAAACAAAAAAAACTCTCAAGTTCCAAAAGAAACAGAAGCGACCCAAGAAGTAAACCCCGTGAATCATGTGACAGGGTGACGCAAGTGCTAAAATGAGTGCCTGGTGAAAAAAGAACCAAATACAACGCAAAACCCATCTAATAGGAGATACCAACGTAACCTAGAAGGAAGCCACCAAAACGCTTCAACAGAAGGAAAGCCTTCAAGGCCAGAGTGCTAACCTACAATTTAAAACCCCCGTTCCACTTTTTTGTACATGGTTGGTACTATTTCCCCAGTATGGGGGAAGAACTCCATGTGGTAGACCACCTAGGGGTAAATAGCACGGTAACCATACTAGTGATAGAAAAATAAAAATAGATGCGTGCCAGAAGCCACCACAAGACAGCAGCGAGACACAGCTCAGACAAAACAAGATTAATCAAACCAAACAAAAGTACCGGCATCCAGTAGGCGGGGTAGATTGACATCTAGCTCAAAAAGCTAAAAGGAATACTAAGAGAAGAGCCAAATTGTTCCAAGGAAGCAACAACAAACCCAAACAAAAAGGAGTACAGAAGACGGAGTCAAAACCTACCTGTGAAGCGCAACAAAACCCAAAATTCTGGTAGCTTGGATAATGTGACGAAGTGGAGTGAATCAGAGAGTGTCAACCCATGGGCAGATATCGTCATGAGTTCTTACCTGCAGCTACAAACCCTCCCCGCACTCCCATCGCTCGAGAACCCTTAATTTTTTGTGTTAAGAGAAGTTGTTGTTTAGCTTCTACACCTCTCCTATTATGATATCCTTTACTTCAAGTGTTTTCTTAGATTGGTTTGTCCATTGTGCACTTATTCTAGGATGAGATATTACTCTTCAATTGAATTGATGTATATATTCATTTTTTCTTCGACCTTTTATTGCACTTTTTGGGGCAATTTCTAGTATACATGGATTTTAATTATGCAAAAGGTGTTTATACGACGAGATAGTCTTGCAATACACTGTAGCAAATTTCTCATCTACCAAACCAATGGAATCTCACCACATGCACCCTCCATGAAATTCTTATAAATGGAATCCTCTTTCATCATTTCCCAAACCGACCCAGTTTTGAGTGCCTTCAAATTCACCTGTCTCTAATTTTCGACTCTAAAATTCAATTCATGGCCAGGAATAGTGGCAGTAATGGAAATGACAACTTCTTCGTGAACACTGCAAAGGAAGGGCCTCTTAAAAGTATCAGAATACAACTACACAGGACTCACCAAGTTTGTGTGCATGGAAACCAAGGCATCTAGGGAATGGAAGGAGGTATCAGCAATACAAACACATTTTTCTATTGGCCATCAGCTTGGAGGAATATGAAACCCCTATCAAAGAGGTGGAGGAAGGCCTTGAAATCGTTAGACTCAATTGTAATCAGAATGATGGGACTTCTTCACCAAGGTCGATAATGTGGTTTCTCTACGCAGGGAACAACTCATCAAAGAAGGAATCCTTAATCCCAAAGCTACCAAAAACCCCGGAGGAGGAAGACAAAGAAAGTGAAGGCACGAACCCTATTTTTTATGATAATTCTTTTGATCTAGACCTCTCAAAAATGGAACTCACAAGTGGTCGGGTAAGAATAATTCCATAAGTTTGATCTAAAATAATATTTCATTATGTGTTGAAATCTCAATGAACATTTGTTTCCCTTAAATTACCATCTTGAAAATTTATAAATATAATAATATTTCTCTCTCTCTCTTTCTCTTTATATATATATATATATAATAAAAACTTAAAGAAAAATTACCCCAAGACAAATACTCTCAAGTTCTACAAGGTAAATGCTATGGATATTGGGTTCATGGGAACCATTTCTTTGGTGCAATGTGTAGAACGAAATTTATGTGGCCTACCTCACTATGGCAAGTTTTATAGGTATCAAAATCCTCACCCTTGCACTACTTGTAGGAAATGAGTTTGGGATTATTCTTTTGTATTTTCTTTATCATAGGTTTACTTGTTTGATGTTGAATTTTGATTACTTCAAATGTAGGTGCTTCCTATGACGGCATTTGTATAAATACATATATTTTGGTTGATGCTTGATTGTTTTGAGGGAGGAGGTTTTTTCATGTCATATATCAAATTTTCTTATGGGGACTATATGCAGGAAGTCTGCTACAGGAACATCATTTCAAATTTACTATTTCCTAATTTTTAATGGTTTCTATAGGGGAAAGGTTTCGTTCATGAAGCGAGGGGTTTTTTATTTTCCCAAATTGCCATGTAATGTAACTACTTCCCTAATTTTAGCATATAGATCAGACAAGTTGAATGATTATAAGGAAAATTATGGTTTGTTGATATTTTCCCTAAATTAGATTTATTCAAATTGATTTCATCTTTATTTGTATAATTAAACATATTGAGCATAAAAATGTAGAGCTAGATAGTTAGGAGTAAAGTAAATAGTAGCATGAAAGTGGAGGGATAAATAGAATAGGTATACCAGGAATTGGAGCTATGAATGTTCAATAAAGAAATTATGTGGTGCTCCCTATGTTGTAATCTAAGTTGTGATCATGGATTTGTAAGATCTGTGCATCTCCTCTTAAATGAAATTCATGCCTGTGATTTTTAAGGTTCTTGTTATACACTTTTTTTGCAGTTATTGTAACTTAATGATTGGGTTGTTAATTCTTTGTTGAACTCCAGTTGTTGATTTCCTTTTATGTTGGTAATTATTCTCTGAGTGTCAATTACATGAAGTATTGATAGATAGATCGATATCCTTCACTAAAAGTTGTGATCTAATAGCATTGACTCAAGTAAATGTTACCCTAGTAAATACATTGTGATTAAACAAGCAGCGTGGATATACTATGTGTGGGACTGACAAAGTTGGAATTGATTGTTAGTAATCCATGAAAACAGTGAAGTATTTTCTCTTTGAATTCAAATGTAATTTGTAGTAGTCAATTGCACCCATGTTTCAATTACATAATGGATCTATATAGCGCCTTTTTCACCAATTTTGAACTATGCTACCCAAATTTAGTCACAAATATTAAGTTGGGACATTGGAACATAAATGAATTTTATGACTCGTTCTCTTGGAGGATGCCTCTGTCAATTCTATATTGTGAGAAATTTCAATATTGCGAGAAATGATGGTCTCAGGTCTATAAATTTTAATTGAAGAATAGTTTTTTCACTTAGAAATTGTAATGAAGGTTTGAATAGGGTAAAAATCATACCTAACTGATGGTATTGAAGAAATTGAGGGTCACAATTTTCCTATCTCAACATTTCAAGAGGAATCGAGAATCAAATTAGTGTCAGCAAGTTTATAATGAAAGTAATCTTTCCTAACGACTTATTTATTTAGAAATGAGGACCAAAAATGCATTCCTAATCAAACCTAAATTGTGATAACAATATGAATCAAGCCTAAATCTTGTGTTCATTGGCCAGTCAGTTGAATTAAAGGGAATCGAACCATTAAATTGTGGCTTAGCAAGTTGATCCCTTTCTTTGTTTGATCACAATCAATTTTACTTTGGAAAAGCATCTTTCTTTCTTTGATTATAAAAAATATTATTTTGGTGCATTGTCAACACTATCTTCATATACTTCTTATGAAAGGTATTTTTATCTCAAATGAAACCTCAACAATAAACACACACATGTACTGTAGCAGGGGGGAATGTCTTTTGCTCTTAAATAGAATACATTGGTTATGTCCAAGATGTCACTTGGTATTTTCCTATGGAGTCAAACTAGCAATAAGTTGTATGATGTGATGTCTAGAAATAATCACTACTTTAATTATAATAATTATGTGTGGGAACATCTTTCTTTCTTTTCTTAGCATAAAGAGTTACTACCATATGCTTAGATTAATGGATACCATTCTGCATGTTTACATTAATGGTGTATGTTATTCATGCTTACATTAACACCCCTCTTACTGGTGAGATCATTTGCAACTTCACCAATATTCAGTGTTTAGTTACTCCCATTCATAAGTGTCAAACATCGGGGATTGTAAACCATCTTTTCTTGGATTCCTTTAGTATGTAAATTCAGATTGATAACAAATAAGGCTCTTAGGAATTAGAACAAGGGCATTTTTGAAGTGTGTCATTGCAAGTAGTATAGAAGATATTATTTGTACCAAGAGCAACATCCATTATGCCTTGGATTTGTCCCTAGTTGGAATTTACACCTTCTCATTAAAGTTTGAATCTAGGCCCTGACTATTTTGGGCATTCAATGGTTGTTACTTGTAGCTATGGTTGGGTTTTCTTCTGTCGTTAGTGCTATAGATTCTGCTATAAGATCTATTTCTCGAATATTACTGCAATTTGTGTGGGTAGTGTTGAATATATTTTTTCCTAGTTTTTTTTATAATTATTGTTGTTTTTATTTGTGTTGTTTGTTGATGTTAGCAACTGTCAATGTTCAGTTTTTTTCCAATGAATAAAAAAGAGTCAGATTCCAAGTTTGGCTCATAACAATGGTATCAGACTTCAGTACCCAAACAAATAAAATACTTATATCAAATTTAGTTACAATTCATATTACAAATTAGGTTCATAATATTGGCATTGGCGTCAATTTTCTGTATTTTTAAGAGAAATACCTTGTCAACATATTTCCTGAGAGTCTAGACACAAAGAAAATACAATAGGAATGGTAATGCATCTATTATTCTTCATCAACATAAATTTAGGCTTGGCAAACTTATGGTAAAGGAAGCTCTTGAAAAAAGTTCTCTAGAATTTTTATCCTTATGAAGAAGATCATAGGAGATTGTTTCTAAAAATTGAAGATTTTATAGAGGTGTGGAGTGAGGATGAGAATAATTCATTGAATGGAGGAGATACTAAAAAATCTTATCCTAAGGATAGTTCTCTAAAAATCCCTACATGGGATGCACTATTTTTGGGAATCAATGGGTACAATCCACACTCAAGGTTGAACCCCTTTATTTTGATACTTTTACAATGAAATATAGCACCCACAAAAGTATAAAGACCGAAGCACCAAGTTTATAGTTTTGTGTAACTCACAAAAGTTTTTGATTGTCACCTCAGAAGCTCTTCCTTTCACTTTAGGTTTTCTCTTCTCCAACAAAAAGGGGCCTTCCCTTTGAGAAGTTAAGTCCAATGTTAAAAGTTTGAGATGAAGAGATTTTGGAATCAGTTTGGTCTGTAATATGGTTTAAGATGTTTGATCAAGCTTCATGTTTAGAAATCCAACAAGAAAGTGTAGGATAGGGAAGGAAAATATTACTGAGAGTGTATACTAGACTTGATATAATAATCTTTCTCTATCACTTTATATATATATATATATATATATATATATATATATATATATATATATGATAAAAAACTTAAAGAAAAATTACCCCAAAACCAATACTCTCTAGTTCTATAAGGAAAATGCTATGGATATCTGGTTCATGGGCACTATTCCTTTGGTGCAATGTGTAGACCTAAATTTCTTTGGCCTACCTAACCATGGAAAGTTTTATAGGTATCAAAATCCTCACCCCTGGGCTACTTGTAGGATCGAAATGAGTTTGGGATTATTCTTTTGTATTTTATTTATCATAGGTTTACTTGTTTGATGTTGAATTTTGATTGCTTCAAATGTAGTTGTTTCCTATGACAATGTTTGTATAAATACAGATATTTTGGTTGATGCTTGATTGTCTTGAGTGAGGAGGTTTTTTCATGTCATATATCAAATTTTCTTGTGGGGACTATATGCAGGAAGTCTGATGCAAGAACATCATTTCAAATTAACTATTTCCTAGGCTTTAATAGTTCTATAGGGGAAAGGTTTCGTTCATGATGCAAGGGGTTTTTTATTTTCCCAAATTGCCATGTAATGTAACTACTTCCCTAATTTTAGCATATAGATCACACAAGTTGAATCATTACAAGGAAAAATATGGTTTGTTGATATTTTCCCTAAATTAGATTTATTCAAATTAATTTCATCTTTTTTTTGTATAATTAAACATATTGAGCATAAAAACGTAGAGCTAGATAGTTAGGAGTAAAGTAAGGAGTAGCATGAAAGTGGAGGGATAAATATAATAGGTATACCAGGAATTGCATCTATGAATGTTCAATAAAGAAATTATATGATGCTCCCATGTGGCTAAAATAAATTGAAACACATGTGGTTAAAATAAGCAACCTTTTAAAAAGTTCTAAATCAAGAAACTAATTCAAAATTACTAAATCCATGTGATAAAAAAACAATCTCAAAGATTTGGACATAATATCATAATTATTCAAGTAATATGGATTAGAAATCCTGTAAAATTAGAAGTCTTCTTCATTTACATTATTATCAGCATATATGTCATCCAATGCTTCCTTATCAATATTGATATGGTCCTGTAAGCTTCTTATATTATTCTTTCTACACCATCCTTCTAAGGTGGTATTATAATCATCTTCATCTTCACTTTCTTTTAACTCGATATCATCAAATTGATTTGCACCATCTTGATTCTCATCTAGCTCTGGATCATGTTGATTAGTGGCATGAAAAATGTTGTCATGTTGTGCTTGAACATCTTCGTCTTCATCTTCTTGTGTTTGAACATCTTCATCTTGAACATCACCATGGGTGGTCATTTCTTCATTGTTCTCTAATATCTCATCTGGAATTGGTTGGATATCATTGTTTTGCTCAATATTCATCGAGACATCATCAAATACATGTCTTGACCTTGGATCATAATGTGTGACAAATATCCACTTGGATCCATAATATCTTCATAGAAAAACACCTATACGTGAACCATAATCATATATTAGACATGCTAGTATAATTTTTAATTAATATGCACATTTATATTCATAATACACTATGAATTAACATATTGTATATAACCATTGCTTCTTGTGATTATAGTTATGTTATATTGATAATAATACCTGCTCACAATGAATTGGTAAGACATAGGGCTCCTTGTCTTCTGGTAGGTACCTCAAGGAATCTATAGAAAATAGTCCACTATGTGTATCATGTCTTCGCATCCTCTCAAATGCCTCATACCATCTACATTTAAAAATACAACATTTGAAAGACCGGTAATCCAACTCAATAATTTCTTGGATTTTTCCAACATACTGAAGATTCCCTTCAATAATATTTTTATCTTTTGAACTTGCTCGACTTGATTGCTTGAAATCAACCGTGACACCACAATCAAAGGAGTGTCTTTTTAAGTCTATTATTTCCACACGATAGTGTCAACCATATGCCCACATTGCAGGATATCTCCTCAGCTGTATCAGACCATTTGTTTTAGTTCAACTAGAAAAAACAACTATATATGCATTATTACATAGTCAATAGTGTCAACAATGTTTTGTAAAAAATATTTTGTGAGATTTATAAATGTACCTTTCTTTCACATCCTCTAGACATGTTGATCTCATCTTCTGCTATGTTTGCATCATTTCCTTCTTCATCTATTTGATTTTGAATTTGTTCACTAACCCATTGTAATGTGCAATCTTTGCCCCATTTCCCAAACAAATCCATGGGAAGTGGTGTATTCCTTGGGTTTGATCTCTTAAATTGTCTCCTTGCTTATAAAACTTCTTCCCTTTTCTTTTCATACAAGTCAATCCATTTATTCATACAATCCATGTGGTAAAGAACAAACTTGTCAAGCACATTGCATTCATCAACACCTATTGAAAATCAACATGTACATTTTCAAATTGCAAATGCCATTATTATATTTTTGAAAAATAATAATTTTATAGAGTAAATGATTGGAAAAATAACTACAAAGATCATGATTTTACTCACCAAATTCTACTTGAACACCATTAGATTGAGGTTTCTCTCCATCTATAATATCTGCTACACGTGCTTCATCCCATATTCATGGACCATCTTCATAATTTTTACCAAGGAATTCACATAGAAAGAAAAATGCTCCATTCAATACATATCCTTCAGCCATGCAACCCTCTGGATGTACCTTTTGTCGGACATATCTTTTTAGTGTTCGCATATACCTCTCAAAGAAAAACATCCACCTTGTTGATACAACACCCGCCATTTCAATGTCATCTACTAGGTGTATAAGCAGATGAACTTGAAGGTCCATGAAACTTGTAGGGAGCTCCTTTTCCAATAAACATACAATTTCTACAATTCGTTCTTCCATCTTCTTAATTCACTTTCATGGATCTCCTTGGAGGAAACCCACCTAATATAACATTGGTAAATTAACATGAATAACTAATGACATAAAAAATGCAATGTATTACAATTTTCTCGTACATACATAAACATTTCACGCCCCATACCTTGTAAATGCTGACAATCGACTTATGGCACTCCTCAAATCAGCGGTAAGGCATGAATCCCCCCTAATCGCCAAGGGCATGATATGCTATCAAATTATCAAATAAAATGAGATTAGTTCATTATTTTAAATATGAAATATCATAAAACGAATGGTAATTATATGATAACAATAACAATTAAGTTATGTTGATACCTTCATAAAATTATGGAAATCATGTGTTTTAAATCCAATGATATGTCCATCAACTGTGAAAGCTTTATTCAATGATGAGCCATAGCCAGTAGGTGTCCTTATTGTACGGATAACATTTTTTAGTTTATCTAGCTCTTTCTTTTTCAAAATCCATGGAGCTTCTGCATAAGTTTCATTTTCTCTATTTGGCCACAAATGTCTTCTATCAAATTTGGTACATGAAAGAGCAATGTCTCTCCTTGAAGATAAAGTGTCTTTATCTTTGTCTGATATATGTCTATATATAGAATCTGTGACATTTTTTAATATGTGCATAGGATCTAATAGATGGCATATCGATAGATCCTTCCAATAAGGTAGATCATAAAATATGGATTTTCTATTCATTCCTCGTGGCATATCAACCATAACTTGTTCTCGTTCTTCAATTGATGGATCCTAGAAAAGCAAATGTTCTCAAATTTTTTGTTCAACATCTTCATACTTTTGAAGCCAATCAGCTGGACCCATAACCTTGGGAGGGCCTCTACTTTCAATTTTCCCATCAAACTGATTCTTGAGCCGAGTCCTGAACTTATGATTTGTTGGTAGAAAGACCCTGTTGTTTGCATAAATAAACTTGTGTAGATATTTAGAGAAGCGCCTGAAAATTTTCTGCACATCTTGGACATGCGAAAACCCCCTTTGTTTGAAGCCCTGCACTTAAATAACTAATGTTTAGAGGAAACAAATAGTATAATGGATCTATGCAAATTGAACCGAAAATTAAATATCATGTGCGAATATGTAAAATAATTTTCGTGCCTGAACATACACCAAGTCCTAGGAAATCGTGAATTGTCCAATATAGTACACCATAAAACATTAATGA
>LPNX010101493.1:118308-168456 GCA_001517045.1 Pseudotsuga menziesii | reverse complement strand
CAAAATTTAGAATTCATAACATAAACAAAAATTTTGAATTCTTAGTTTAAAAAACAAGCCACACTCATTTCTTATTGTTTGGCTTTCTTCCCTTAGGAATAACCCTAGGGAGTCCTTCCTCTTCTCTCCTTTTTCATGCAGGAGTACATTTTATAAAGGGGTAGTTAATTAATAACTCATCCCCAATAGTGAGGTATGTAATAGCCTCAACCATTATAAATCTTTCAACCTATCTTTCCATATCTCCCTCTTTATCATTTATAACCTCAAAAAACTGACAATTTGGTCTTATACTAGGGTCCTTTCCCTTACTACTATTTATAAATCCTGCAATATTTTTATGTGTGTATGCACGACCATCTATATACAATAGATTGCCTCTATTCACTTTGTCGCCTCTTTCCATATGCAGACAATGTGTATACATATTTGAATTTAGACCATATGCAGACATACTATGCTTGTATTCCACTAGCATCCTCCATTGACCACTTGAGTATGATGGCCCATAATATGGCATTAATCTCCTAGTGGTTTGTTTTGGATTTTTTATATGTTTCGATCCCACATGGACATTTTCGACAATAAAGAGGCCCAAATTCGCTCCATGAATATTGGAGGGGCGTATCATGTAGCTGTATCCCCAGAATTGAAACACCTCTTATGCAACAGGTAGTTTTTGGTCACTAGGCCAAGCACAATATAATTCTCGATCAAATGTTTCTTTGTAAATTGATCTCAACTCCAAGGGAAATTCATCATCTCCATCACATTCATTCTCATATGGTTTGTACTCCACCTTTCCCTTGTCCTGGAGCAGTTTATTCATCTTTAAACTTGTTCTTGTTCTCTTACTCATTTTCATGACTTCCTCGTCTTTTGAGTTGTTATATGTGCAAATGGAATTGTTATATGTATCCGTTGATTGAAATTCATCACCCTCTAAGCTAGAAGTAGGTGACCTTGGAAAATTTAAACCACGAACCATCTCCTGTAGGTATTTAATAACAAAAAATATTAATTTTTAAAATTAAATATTCAAAATGTGACTATATTATTTATACATGTGTCTTAAGTAAAATATGAGGATGGGCTTACCACAATTCCTATTGGATCCGAATCAATTGTAGGAGGCATAGTACCCACTTGAAGATCATCATTTATGTAATGTCTTTGTACAATACCACGTTTGAATTCTTTCTTTCCACAACATTCATAACATCCACATACAACAATTTTCTCAAAATATTCAGGCCATGTAGAATATTTTATATTTAAAATTTTTCTTGTTAAGAATAACTGTCATACATCTAATTTGGCCTTGTGTCATATTCTTACAGGAAGAAAAGTACAATTGTCATCCAAATAACATCGAGAAAGAAACAATGCAATATAAAAAATGGATCGACTTTATTATTTGGATGGAAACAGAGGTATTTCCCATAGCAACTATATATATTGTCCATATGGCATATTTAAGTTCTAGGATTAAAATCCCTTCAATAGAAGATTGTTTGCCTAATATTGCAATAATATGCCTATTTAGCATTGTAATGGAAAATAAGAATGAGATTCACCAATTCATTTCTTGCAAATATTAGATTTGTTAACTGTGATATTTAAATAGTGCAATTTTGTGTTAGTAATTTTCCTCTATAGGCATCAAAATAATGGAAATTGACAAGTTGTGCTTACACATAAATCATAGCAAGTGTAGCATTTGCATAATCGTTTTGTAGAGACGACCCATATGTTAAAGTTTTGGTATTTTTCAAAATTTTAACTAACCTGTGCAATAAATCAAACCAAGTACTCAAAAGGATGAAGTAAGAGTACAATCCACCTTAGGAAGTCACATATCAGACATAGGAAGCCCACAAAATTCATGGTTCAGATTAGAATGGTAATCACATTCCACAACCTAGTCAAGAAAGGTTATCACAGTTCATGGCCTAGCCCTAGAGTGCTTACATAGTCATGGCCTAGACTTGAAAGGGTTGTCACAATAGTCATGGTTCAGCCCGGGAGGTCAACAAAAGGTCATGGATCATCAAGGGAGAGTCACCATAGTCATTACCCATCTTGGAAACGTTGTCAACAATCACGACCTAGCTCCAAACAACCCTAACTCAGCCCAGATGACTCCAACCAGTCACAGCCTAGCCATCAAGAGTTACACAAGTCACGACTCAGCTCCAAACGTTGTAAACAAGTCACAGCTCAGCCCAGGAGGGATAAATCAATCACAATCCAAATTAGAGAACAATAACAAGATCATAACCCAGTTTAAAGGGAAGCAAAAATATTATGATATGATCATATAAAATAGCAACAAACCCTAGACAAATAGCAGATGGAGACAACCCAACAAAAATAGAATCAACAACAGCAAAAACATAGAATGTCAAGCAAATAATGTGGCAGCAGAACCTGCACGTCAAGTAGATGAGAAACAGTAAACCCTAGATTCCAATTAAGAGGAGCAACAATAAACCCTAGATGCCAAGTAAGTAGAGCAACCAACCCTTAGAGCAGTCAAGAATCAAATCTCTCTTGTCAAACCTTCTAAAAGGGTCACAAATGGATTATACATAAGTGCCACCAGGTCGATTCACACATGTCTAGGGCATCATCACTATGCAACATTGTATTTATCATTTACACCCTCTACTTTTAGAGGTAAATGTGTTGCCAGATATGACACATATCAACACTTTGATCACCTCTGCATTGAAGTAAGTCTCATGCTTCATTAATGTAGTTTTGGCCTTACTTTTTGAATGGTTCAGATTAGAATGGTAAGCACAGTCCACAACCTACTCAAGAAAGGTTATCACAGTTCATGGCCTAGCCCTAGAGTGCTTACACAGTCATGGCCTAGCCTTGAAAGGGCTCTCACAATAGTCATGGTTCAGCCCCGGAGGTCAACAGAAGTTCATGGATCATCAAGGGAGAGTCACCATATGAGTCATGACCCATCTTGGAAACGCTGTCAATAGTCACGACCTAGCTCCAAATAGCCCTGGCTCAGCCCAGATGACTCCAACTAGGCACGGCCTAGCCAGCGAGAATTACACAAGTCACCACTCAACTCCAAACACTATAAAAAAGTCACAGCTCAGCCCAGGAGGGATAAATCAATCACAATCAAAATTAGAGAACAATAACAAGGTCATAACCCAGTTTAAAGGGAAGCAAAAATATTGCGATATGCTCATATAAAATAGCAGCAAACCCTAGACAAATAGCAGATGGTGACGACCCAACAAAAATAGAATCAACAATAGAAAAAACATAGAATGTCAAACAAATAATGTAGCAGTAGACCCTGGATGTCAAGTAGATTAGCAACAATAAACCCAATATGTCAAGTAAGAGGAGCAATAGTAAACCCTAGATTCCAAGTAAGCAGAGTAACCAACCCTTAGAGCAGTCAAGAATCAAATCTCTCTTGTCAAGCCTTCTAAAAGGGTCATGCATGGATTATACAGAAGTGCCACCAGGTTGATTCACCCATGTCTAGGGCATCATCAATATGCAAAATTGTATTTATCCTTTACACCCTTTGATTTTAGAGGTAAATGTGTTGCAAGATATGACACATATCAACACATTGATCGCCTCTGCATTGAAGTAAGTATCATGCTTCATTAATGTAGTTTGGGCCTTGCTTTTTGAATGGTTTAGATTAGAATTGTAAGTACAGTCCACAACCTAGTCAAGAAATGTTATCATGGTTCATGGCCTAGATCTAGAGTGCTTACACAGTCATGGCCTAGCCTTGAAAGGGCTCTCACAATAGTCATGGTTCAGCCCTGGAGGTCAATAGAAGGTCATGGATCATCAAGGGAGAGTCACCATAGTCACGGCCCATCTTGGAAACGCTGACAACAGTCACAACCTAGCTCCAAATAGCCATGGCTCAGCCTAGATGACTCCAACTAGTCACAGCCTAGCCAGCAGGAGTTACAGAAGTCACGACTCAGCTCCAAACATTGTAAACAAGTCACAACTCAACCTAGGAGGGATAAATAAATCACAATCCAAATTCAGAGAACAACAACAAGGTCATAACCCAGTTTAAAGGGAAGCAAAAACATTACGATATGCTCATATAAAATAGCAGCAAACCCTAGACAAACAGCAGATGGAGACAACCCAACAAAAATAGAATCAACAACAGCAAAAACATAGAATGTCAAGCAAATAATGTGGCAGCAGACCCTAGACATCAAGTAGATGAGCAATGGTAAACCCTATATTCCAAGTAAGAGGAGCAACAATAAACCCTAGATGCCAAGTAAACGGAGCAACCCACCCTTAGAGCAGTCAAGAATCAAATCTCTCTTGCCAAGCCTCTTAAAAGGGTCATGCATGGATTATATAGAAGTGCCACCATGTCGATTCACCCATGTCTAGGGCATCATCAATATGCAACATTGTATTTATAATTTACACCCTCTGCTTTTAGAGGTAAATGTGTTACAAGATATGACACATATCAACACGTTGATCACCTCTACATTGAAGTAAGTCTCATGCTTCATTAATGTAGTTTTGGCCTTTCTTTTTTAATGGTTCAGATTAGAATGGTAAGCACAATCCACAACCTAGTCAAGAAAGGTTCTCACAGTTCATGGCCTAGGCCTAGAGTGCTTACACAGTCATGGCCTAGCCCTGAAAGGGCTCTCACAATAGTCATGGTTCAGCCCTGAAGGTCAACAGAAGGTCATTGATCATCAAGGGAGAGTCACCATAGTCACGACCCATCTTGGTAACGTTGTCAATAATCACAACCTAGCTCCAAACAGCCCTGGCTCAGCCCAGATGACTCCAACCACACACGGCCTAGCCAGCAGGAGTTACACAAGTCACGACTCAGCTCCAAACGATGTAAGCAAGTCACAGCTCAGCCTAGGAGGGATAAATCAATCACAATCCAAATTTAGAGAACAACAACAAGGTCATAACCCAGTTTAAAGGGAAGCAAAAACATTACGACATGCTCATATAAAATAGCAGCAAACCTTAGACAAATAACATATGGTGACGACCCAACAAAAATAGAATCAACAACAGCAAAAACATAGAATATCAAGCAAATAATGTGGCAGCAGACCCTGGATGTCAAGTAGATGAGCAACAGTAAACCCTAGATGCCAAGTAAGAGGAGCAACAATAAACCCTAGATGCCAAGTAAGCAAAACAACGAACCCTTAGAGCAGTCAAGAATCAAATCTCTCTTTCCAAGCCTTCTAAAAGGGTCATGCATGGATTGTAGATAAGTGCCACCATGTCGATTCACCCATGTCTAGGGCATCATCAATATACAACATTGTATTTATCCTTTACACCCTCTCCTTTTAGAGGTAAATGTGTTGCAAGATATGACACATAGCAACACTTTGATCGCCTCTGCATTGAAGTAAGTCTCATGCTTCATTAATGTAGTTTTGGCCTTGCTTTTTGAATGGTTCAAATTAGAATGGTAAGCACAATCCACAACCTAGTCAAGAAAGTTTATCACAGTTCATGGCCTAGCCCTAGAGTGCTTACACAGTCATGGCCTAGCCTTGAAAGGGCTCTCACAATAGTCATGGTTCAAACCTGGAGGTCAACAGAAGGTCATGGATCATCAAGGGAGAGTCACCATAGTCACGACCCATATTGGAAATGCTGTCAACAGTCACGACCTAGCTCCAAACAGCCTTGGATCAGCCCAGATGACTCCAACCAGGCACAGCCTAGCCAGCAGGAGTTACACAAGTCACGACTCAGCTCCAAACGATGTAAACAAGTCACAACTCAGCCCAGGAGGGATAAATCAATCACAATCCAAATTTAGAGAACAACAACAAGGTCATAACCCAGTTTAAATGAAAGCGAAAACATTACGACATGCTCATATAAAATAGCAGCAAACCCTAGACAAATAGCAGATGGTGACGACCCAACAAAAATAGAATCAACAACGGTAAAAACATAGAATGTCAAGCAAATAATGTGGCAACAGACCCTGGATGTCAAGTAGATGAGAAACAGTAAACCCTAGATGCCAAGTAAGAGGGGAAAGAATAAACCCTAGATGCCAAGTAAGCGGAGCAACAAACCCTTAGAGCAGTCAAGAATCAAATCTCTCTTGTCAAACCTTCTAAAAGGGTCACGCATGGATTATACCGAAGTGCCACCAAGTCGATTCACCCCTGTCTAGGGCATCATGAATATGCAACATTGTATTTATCCTTTACACCCTCTGCTTTTAGAGGTAAATGTGTTGCAAGATATGACACATATAAACACTTTGATCGCCTCTGCATTGAAGTAAGTCTCATGCTTCATTAATGTAGTTTTGGCCTTGCTTTTTGAATGGTTCATATTAGAATGGTAAGGACAATCCACAACCTAGTCAAGAAAGGTTATCACAGTTCATGTCCTAGCCCTAAAGTGCTTACACAGTCATGGCCTAACCTTGAAAGGGCTCTCACAATAGTCATGGTTCAGCCCTGGAGGTTAACAGAAGGTCATGGATCATCAAGGGAGAGTCACCATAGTCACAACCCATCTTCGAAATGCTGTCAACAGTCACGACCTAGCTCCAAATAGCCCTGGCTCAGCCCAGATGACTCCAACCAGGCATAGCCTAGCCAACAGGAGTTACACAAGTCACGATTCAGCTCCAAACACTATAAACAAGTCACAGCTCAGCCCAGGAGGGTTAAATCAATCACAATCCAAATTAGAGAACAAGAACAAGGTCGTAACCTAGTTTAAAGGGAAGCAAAAATATTGCGATATGCTCATATAAAATAGCAGAAAACCCTAGACAAATAGCAGATGGTGATGACCCAACAAAAATAAAATCAACAACATCAAAAACATAGAATGTCAAGCAAATAATGTGGCAGCAGACCCTGGACATCAACTAGATGAGCAACAGTAAACCCTAGATGCCAAGTAAGAGGAGAAATAGTAAACCCTAGATGCCAGGTAAGCGGAGCAACCAACCCTTAGAGCAGTCAAGAATCAAATCTCTCTTGTCAATCTTTCTAAAAGGGTCATGCATGGATTATACAGAAGTGCCACCAGGTCGATTCACCCATGTCTAGGGCATCATCAATATGCAACATTGTATTTATCCTTTACATCCTCTGCTTTTAGATGTAAATGTGTTGCAAGATATGACACATATCAACACTTTGATTGCCTTTGCATTGAAGTAATTCGCATGCTTCATTAATGTAGTTTTCGCCTTGCTTTTTGAATGGTTTAGATTAGAATGGTAAGCACAATCCACAACATAGTCAAGAAAGGTTATCATAGTTCATGGCCTAGCTTTGAAAGGGCTCTCACAATAGTCATGATTCAGCCTGGAGGTCAACAGAAGGTCATGGATCATCAAGGGAGAGTCACCATAGTCACGACCCATCTTGGAAATGCTGTCAACAATCACGACCTAGCTCCAAACAGCCCTAGCTCAGCCCAGATGACTCCAACTAGGCACGGCCTAGCCAGCAAGAGTTACACAAGTCATGATTCATCTGCAAACGATGTAAACAAGTCACAGCTTAGCCTAGGAGGGATAAATCAATCACAATCCAAATTTAGAGAACAACAATAAGGTCATAACCCAATTTAAAGGGAAGCAAAAACATTACGATATGCTCATATAAAATAGCAGCAAAACGTAGACAAATAACAAATGGTGACGACCCAAAAAAAATAGAATCAACAACAGCAAAAACATAGAATGCCAAGCAAATAATGTGGCAGCAGACCCTGGATGTCAAGTAGATGAGCAATAGTAAACCCTAGATTCCAAGTAAGAGGAGCAATAGTAAACCCTATATGCCAAGTAAGCATAGCAACGAAACCTTAGAGCAGTCAAGAAACAAATCTCTCTTGTCAAGCTTTCTAAAAGGGTCATGCATGGATTATACAGAAGTGCCACCAGGTCGATTCACCCATGTCTAGGGCATCATCAATATCCAACATTGTATTTATCCTTTACACAGTCTGCTTTTAGAGGTAAATGTGCCGCAAGATATGACACATATCAACACTTTGATCCCCTCTGCATTGAAGTAAGTCTCATGCTTCATTAATGTGGACTTTTGAACTCTAATCATGAACAAGTGTGCATGTTCAAACTTTGTCGGCTCGCCTGAAAGTCCAACTAGGTGCAACCTAATTGGTAACAGGACTGATTCTACATTAAAACCTAGTTCAAATTTCATTTCATGGCATTTTATTTAGTAACCTCCGTCAATAAAGTTGAAGTTGCTTATTCAGACATACGGTCTCGGGTTTTCTTACTCAAATGCTTTTAAGGATGCAGAAGATCACTAAATTGAAGAACCATTTCAACCTTCTATTTCTAAACTTCTACTTCCAGAGAAGCTCGGCCTGCTACCTATTATGGATCTTTTTGGTGTATGTACTAGAGAAACAGTCTTCTGTAGTCAACAAAAATCATGTCCTGCAGAAAGGTCCATCTAGAAGCTTTATTGGAGGATAGTTTTAGTGATACAAATAGACATACAGCCAGCATCATCTGTTCATATTCTACAACCTGTAATTATATCACGATGACATTTATATGCTTCAGAAGGCACATATGTTGTATTATCTTTGCTTCCTTGGTTGACAATCTAGGGATTAGGACCTACAGATTCCAAGAACATCAGAAAGAGGTAAAAAAATTTCCTCATCCATATTAACAAGGTTGTATGTACTAGAGAAGCAGTCTTCCCAATTCTGTAGTCAACAAAAATCATGTCCTACTGAAATTTAGAACCTTTATTGGAGGTTAGTTTTAGTGATACAAGTGTCCATACGTCCAACATCATCTCTTCATATTCTACAACTTGTAATTATATCACAACAACGTTTATATGCCATGTCTCTATTTCTTAAGGCACATATGTTGTATTATCTTTGCTTCCCTGGTTGATAGTCTACGGATTTGGACCTAGAGATTCCAAGAACATCATAAATAAATAGTCATATGTTCAAGGGTTTTGAGATATAAATCTAATACCCACAGCTAACATAGAGTTTGATATACACTTAGTTTTGGTTTCATATGATTTGTACACCTTAAAACGCTTCTATTATATTAGTAGAGGATATTTAACTACATGTATACATTTTTTCCATATAACACCATTATGCAACTGAGCATTTTCAGTAGAATTCAACAACATTGTTTTTAGTAGATTTCTACAGCAGAATTTCACAACATTATGGTAGTCACTTCGAGTGCTGATAAAATTAAATAAGATGATTAGAAAAGATGATTTTGCAGGCCTCAGAATGTAGAGACACATTGGATATGAATTCCCCTTTGAAAAATGACAAAAATTCTCTTTGAAAAAATTCATAAAAGGAAAAGTAAAAAGAAAAACATGTAGATTGAAATCCATAAATGGTGGTCTAATGGAACACCAAATTCAGAACTTCTAATGGACAATCTGGTGATGATGTAGTTTGGGCCTTGCTTTTTGAATGGTTCACTCAGACAGAGGGGATGGTTTTGAGAGTTATAGCAAGTAGACATGAAAGTCCATGCACTTCTGTTGTTTACCCTTAACTGGTTTTGGATAATGTTCCAGAATAAGGTGTAGTGGAAAATACCAGCTTGTTTTCCATGTCCATGATAGCATAGTGAAAGTATGCCAATTGGTCTAAACATAGTTTATACTTGATATAACATATGCATGCTCAACAAGATTTCATCTTATTTGGTAGCACTGGATAGTGACTTTTGAAGATGATTGTCTGCATCGTTCTTTTGCATCATGCTTGGCATTTAGATAGTTAAGTGAAATTTAGTGCTTAGACAAATATGGATTATTTCATTTTGACTACTTTTAGGCTTCAAAATTTCAACTGAATATTCTTGGCAAAGAATGGTTTAATATGCCATACTTAAGGTCTTTTTGGAGAACTTACTCAGGCCACTTCCATTTTGTGGCATTGGCATTGGTATTATACAGATCTTGTCTGATAGATTGCATTCCGACCCCACAAAAAATAACAATTTACAGCTTTTTGAAATAGACTTAGTGCTTGGAGAGCAATATTTCCTTTTGATGCAATACCTCTCCAACTCTAGTATACCTTATTCAATAAAGTCTTGAATTAAATTTATTCTTCAAAGATTTCAGGTGATCTACTCAGGGATTTTGAAGACTGGTGATGATTTCTTTGTCTCATATCTTTAGATATAGAGGGTATACTAGATATCAAAGAATCACAATGATTAATGCTCTGTGTGATGTGCTCACTTTTGCTCGAAAATAGTAGAATCTTGTCAAAGTTTGTTGGATATCAATGATTCTAAGTGGAATCTTTACATTTTTTTATTTTATTTTTATTATCTAAGTTTCATAGATATATACAAGAGAACAAAGTTTCAATCATTGTTTAGAAGATAGGGAGCTTAACTTAGGAATATTAAGCAATGGCTTGGGCTAACTAGCCTTCATAAGCAGCAGCAATTGCAAAATGGGTAGAGGCAAATATCTAGTGGCAGCAAATTAGCAAAGGTCCTGTGAAGCTTTTGGAAATACTATTCTATAGGATCATGTACGTATCAAGAAATAGATACACCTGAAGAAATTGCCTACTGTACAGGTGATAATTGCACTTTTGGTCTTCTAGTTTACATTAATTTCTTATGGGACATGTTGTCCATTGATTCTTTTGCTGAAACTTATTTGCTAATGTGAACTTACACTGCAACTTTTTGATGGCTATAGTCATTATGCCAAACATTTACTTAAGATTAGTGAGAATAAGTTGTATCACATTAGATACCATTGTCCACTATGTAATGTGTAAGAGGAGCTAAAATCAACATGAAGTTACAACCTTCCTGAATATTACTTGATTAGAGACTGTCGGATTAAGTCTCAGAATATAAATGATGCAAAAGTTGGAAAGGATGATTACAAGAAAATGGGAATATTTATTGAAATAGGTGCAGGGCCTTTTTAGGTTTAGATTCTAGAATATTAACAAATAATTACACAGCGATGCATGATCAGAAACAAACTAAAAGTCATATTAAATAATAAAGTGCAAAAATACAGCATTCATAGCAGAAAAGAGAACTACTCCCTATCAAAATGTCAATTGTTCCCTTGGTTGACTTTGGGCATGGTTTTTCTCACAACCTTCTTCTCCTATAATTCCTTACAATCATACTAATTGACTGCTGTAGGTTTTCCTTCTCCAATATCGGGCTTCCAGACTTTGAGTGGGAAATATTTGCTAGCCAACTACAATCTGCCTTGAATCTTTGTCAAACTCTTTAAATGGAAACTGTTGTAGGTTTAGTGTGACTGTTTGAACCATATGCGATTATCATTATGGATTTTGACTGCATTTTTGGTGTGGTAGAGCATGATAATTGGTGGTATCTCTTACAACTAGACAAGTGGTATTTAACATAGTGGTATTTGATTCTACAAATATCTGCAATTCCATCAATCCACAATGATTGTTGCCAGATTTCAGGCCAAAATTTTCCCTTGAGGAGTTGAAAAAGAGGCAATTCGTATAATATTTATACTAGGGCTAAATTTTTTAAACAAATTGTGGAATATCTGCCTTAAGTGGAGATATATTTGTTGATTGGTATAATTATAGTTGTAGCTCCGTAAATACCTCAAGGGGGTATTGTACATGCCCTGTAAATTTTGCCATGATCTTACATTTGCTTTCTGAGAGTTATAGCAAGTAGACATGAAAGTCCATGCACTTTTGTTGTTTACCCTTAACTGATTTTGGATAATGTTCCAGAATAAGGTGTAGTGGCAAATACCAGCTTGTTTTCCATGTCCATGATGGTCCTATTTGGATTCTCAGAACCATCCTGGGGTTTCGTTCCATTGGAGAATGTACAATTTGGGTAACCTTTCCCATTATCAACCCAATTGATAATATTAAGGTGGAACACTTTTGTCTGCTTACCTTTAAATCTAAGTTGCAAACAACCAGAGTTAAACGTGGGCTTTAAATTTCATGATTGAAATTGAACTCTCAGTCACATTGAAAATCTAAGGATCATGGTTTGGTTTTCCCTTTCTGAAGTCATTATACTGCAATTGTTGGTTAAAGGAGGGCCGCTTTGCAGTGATTAAAAAGCAGTTTAACTATCACATCACTGAGTTTTTGGTGTAGTTCATTCTCAGTTGTCTTAACTTTTAAGGCTTCGATTTGAATTTTCAAATTCCTACTGTGGCTCCTTCCATTGGAGAATCTAGTCATTTGGGTAACTTTTCCCATTAGCTACCCAATATTCTGATATAGCATCCAAGAAGGTAGTTGTAAGACATGCTACATGCAGCATTGAGAAACAAGTTGGATCTTTATGAATGATTTCACTCATAAGTGTCACAGCTAAAGAGAAGATGTCACCACCAAACTTACGGGACTGACAGAATATTAATGATAGGCTTGATGGCAAGGTACTCTCCTCTGAGCCTACATGCCTTGCTGTGGCATACGTTGTTGATCCCATTGCCTTGAGTAACCTCAGATTGTAGTCTCTTAATAGTACTGTCTAGAACTCTAGGGATGCCAAGAAAAGACCTCTGCCTGCTATAGTTCCTACTACTAATGTTCCAAAACCTTGAAAAAGACCAGAGACCCCATCTGCTTTTACTGTATGCTTGCACGCTCCTAGACCATTCATATGGGCTAACTCATCTCCTGCCACTTGAATTCGTGTCTTCACAATTGATATAGGGTGCAAGATAGCTGACACAGCAGAAAAGAGAACTGCTCCCAATCAAAATGTCAATTGTTCCCTTGGTTGACTTTGGGCATGGTTTTTCTCACAACCTTCTTCTCCTATAATTCCTTACAATCACACTCATTGAATGCTGTAGGTTTTCCTTCTCCAATATTCGGCTTCCAGACTTTGAGTGGGAGAGATTTGCTAGCCAACTGCAATCTACCTCGAATCTTTGTTAAACACTTTAAATGGAAACTGTTGTAGGTTTAGTGTGACTGTTTGAACCATATGTGATTATCATTATGGATTTTGACTACATTTTTGGTGTGGTAGAGCATGATAATTGGTGGTATCTCTTACAACTAGACAAGCGGTATTTAACATAGTGGTATTTGATTCTACAAATATCTGCAATTCCATCAATCCACAATGATTGTTGCCATATTTCAGGCCAAAATTTTCCCTTGAGGAGTTGAAAAAGATCCAATTCGTAGAATATTTAGACTAGGGCTAAATTTTTTAATCAAATTGTGGAATATCTGCCTTATGGAGATATATTTGTCAATTGGTATAATTATAGTTGTAGCTCAGTAAATACCTCAAGGGGGTATTGTACATGCCCTGTAAACTTTTCCATGATCTTACATTTGCTTTCTGAGAGTTATAGCAAGTAGACAGAAATTCCATGCACTTCTGTTGTTTACCCTTAACTGATTTTAGATAATGTTCCAGAATAAGGTGTATTGGAAAATACTAGCTTGTTTGCAATGTCCATGATGGTCCTATTTGGATTCTCAGAACCATCTTGGGGTTTCGTTCCATTGGAGAATGTACAATTTGGGTAACCTTTCCCATTATCAGCTCAATTGATAATATTAAGGTGGAACACTTTTGTCTGCTTGCCTTTAAATCTAAGTTGCAAACAACCAGAGTTAAACATGGGCTTTAAATTTCATGATTGAAACTGAACTCTCAGCCACATTGAAAACCTAAGGATCATGCTTTGGTTTTCTTTTTCTGAAGTCATTAAACTGCACTTGTTGATTAAAGGAGGGCCACTTTGCAGTGATTCAAAAGCAGTTTAACTATCACATCACTGAGTTTTTGGTGTAGTTCATTCTCAGTTGTCTTAACTTTTAAGGCTTCGGTTTGAATTTTCAGATTCCTACTGTGGTTCCTTCCATTGGAGAATCTAGTCATTTGGGTAACTTTTCCCATTAGCTACCCAATTTTCTAATATAGCATCCAAGAAGGCAGTTGTAAGACATGTTGCATGCAACATTGAGAAACAAGTTGGATCTTTATGAATGAGTTTACTCATAAGTGTCACAGCTGAAGAGAAGATGTCCCCACCAAACTTATGGGAATGACAAAATATTAATGATAGGCTTGATGGCAAGGTACTCTCCTATGAGCCTACATGCCTTGTTGTGGCATACGTTGTTGATCCTAGTTCCTTGAGTAACCTCATATTGTAGTCTCTTAATAGTATTGTCTAGACCTCCAGGGATGTCAAGAAAAGACCTCTGCCTGCTGTAGTTCCTACTATTAGTGTTCCAAAACCTTGAAAAAGACCAGAGTCCCCATCTGCTTTTACTGTATGCTTGCACACTGCTAGACCATTCATATGGGCTAACTCATCTCCTGCTACTTGAATTGATGTCTTCACAATTGATATAGGGTGCAAGATAGCTGACACAGCAGAAAAGAGAACTGCTCCCAATCAAAATGTCAATTGTTCCCTTGGTTGACTTTGGACATGGTTTTTCTCACAACCTTCTTCTCCTATAATCCCTTACAATCATACTAATTGACTGTTGTAGGTTTTCCTTCTCCAATATTGGGCTTCCAGACTTTGCGTGGCAGAGATTTGCTAGCCAACTGCAATCTACCTTGAATCTTTGTCAAACACTTTAAATGGAAACTGTTGTAGGTTTAGTGTGACCTTTTGAACCATATGCGATTATCATTGTGGATTTTGACTGCATTTTTTGTATGGTAGAGCATGATAATTGGTGGTACCTATTACAACTAGACAAGTGGTATTTAACATATTGTAGTTACATAAGAAGAATAATCGACTTGAACATGTAGTACTAAAGAAAATCAGCTTGGTTTTTATTACCACCATCCCACAAATTTGGAATGCAAATGGATGGAACTTGCAACATGCATCTAGTTCCTTTGACCACTTTGTAGTTAAGCAAAGTACTCATGTCCGAAATGGAATGTTGAACAAGTAATTAACTCTACAAATTACTCATGTAGCAAATGCTAATAAAAGTAATTAAATCTACAAAGATGTTGAAATCTGAATTCCATGTGTGTATACTAAAATCCTAATGAGGAATAAACATATTTGTAATGGAATTTGAATGAATGGTAAAGTATTGCTTGGTTTTGTATTTTTGTATTATACATGTTGTTCTATAATCTCACACCTTTAGTCTCAATTGGTATTGTTTTGATTCCACTATGATAAATTCCTTAATGTTGCAAAGCATTATTAAATAAATTGGATCAAACTTTTAGCTTATCCTTGTTAAAAACCGAGCATCTTCACTGCTGTTGATTAAGTTTAGATAAGACAACCTTAGTTTTTTTTTAAATAAAATCATATTAGTTGAACTTTCACAAAAGATAGACTAGACAACTTTTATAGTTTTGTTTTGATTCAGAAAGAATCATGTTAATTTCAACTTTCACTTGAGATGGTAAAGTTCAAGTTCAATGTTTCTTCAATAACTCTAGAACTAGTTAGCATATATTTAAAGAAGAATTTGGCCTAAACATTATATTGTCTTGTAAAGCATAATTTATTTTATTCATTCTATATATTATCACGGGCCATTCTAAGTTGATACTCATATGGGTAGGCTTGTTCTCTTCTCAAGTTGCATGGGTCAGTGAATGGCATTTCAGGGTTTGGTTCCTTGCCTTTACGTCTTCTTCTATTGTGATATGAAAATGTATGGTGTACATGTGTGTGTGTGTGTATGGTTGCAGATACACTTTATATGTGTGGTTACTATCTATTGATGAGATGATGTTTATATTCATGGTTGGAAAACTCGTGAGAATGCATAGATGATCACACTAATATTTGCAATATAACACAGAATATGCATTATGTAATGAAATTGTGACTAATGTTTCAAATTGATTATCTCTTGGTATTTGCAGAAAAACGATGAAGATGGCGTAGCTGATGATACCGATTATATTGCCACCGATGTACCAGCAAGAGATATTAATGATAATGATACAATTGGATCAAATGCAAATGATGATGGATATGATGTTGGGATAGAGGATGAGGATGAGGATGAGGATGAGGATGAGGATGAGGGTAGCCATTAATGCTACTATTGAGACTGTGGATGTTTTTTCTTTCTCCATGCTACTAGACACATATTGTTATTTTTGAGATTATCAAAGATCGTGGTACATTTTGGGTCATTTTGATTTGTGATTATCCAAGCTCATAGTACATTTTGATTTTGATTTGTAGACATATAAACTTGGATTACTATTGATAATTTTGATTTTAAATATTTCTTGTAATATTGATATTTTCACTATATATTTCCTATTGTTCTTTTAACCTTAATATGATTATCTGTGTGATAGATTATTGATGTGATGATGTTTTATAATTTCACTTATTTTGAATGAAAGATAATGTCGATGTTATCATTATTATATTTTATATTTATATATATTGGAAGTTGTTGATGATATTTTAATTGAAAATTAATATTACTGTTTTGGATAAATGTTGCATGTTTCTGTAAAATTTATTCATAAATGCTATGCAATTAATCTCAATAATTATATCTACAATTAATTTGAATGTTTCATTATGTTATTTAATAACTATGAAGTAATGATAAATGAGAACTATTGAAATGAATGAATAATTATAATAATTTGATATAATAAATATAAGAGCACACAATTGGATATGGTTGTAGGTGTTAAATAACAAGTCTAATGTGGTGCTAATAAGGAAACAAAAACATGAGCTAAAATAGATGCCCACTATGTTCTAGATCTAGAAGCAACATTGGATGCAAAACTTGGTGCTAAGTTGGAAGTCAATTTTGATGCTATTCTGGACGCCAAAGTAGAATCCGAAGTAGAAGCTAAACTAGTGGCCAACAAAGGAGCAAAATTGGATGCTAAATGAGAAGCTAAATTAGGCGCTCATGAGGAAGCAAAATAAGAAGAAATCCTAGGAGTTAAACGAGAAGAAAAATGTGGCACTAGTGTGGGAGTGAAAATGGACAAAAAATTGGGCGCTAAAGTAGTAGCAAAACATGGTGCTAATGTGGGTGTAAATAGAGATGCAAAACTAGACATTAAAAAGGATGCAACACTTGGCGCTAATGATGAAGCCAAACATAGCGTTGATATGGTAGAAAAATAAGATGTTACTTTGGATGCAAAACATGACGCTATATAGGAAGCAAAATATGGTGCAACAATAGAAGAAAAATTTGGCGCCATTTTGGTAGCAAAACACGATGCAAAAAAGGAAGCAAAAATTGGTGCAAATTTGGAAGCAAAAATTGATGCATATTTGGAAGTAAAACATGGTGCAAAATGGGATGCTAAAGTGGTAGAACAAATGGATGCAATATTGGATGCTAATTTGGATGCAAAAATGGTGCTAACGGGGATGCCATTTAGGAAGAAAAAGAAAGTGCTCTCTAGGAAGCAATAGCGGACGCTCTCTAGGAAGCAAAATAGGACGTTATTTAGGAAGCAAAGTTGGACATTATTTTGGAAGCAAAAAAATAGACGTTATTTTGGACGCCATAAAGGATGCTATTTAGGACGCAAAAAAAGACACTTTTTGAGACGCTTTAAGTTTTTTCAATGACGCGTCCCATTTAGTGTCTAGTTTGGACACTCAAGTTTTTAAAAAAATCACACTAAAAAGGGACGCTAAATGGGACGCTAATTCTAGGATTTGTTGTAGTGTTGATAGATAGATCGATATCCTTTACTAAAAGTTGTGATCTGGTAGCATTGAGTCAATTAAATGTTACCCTAGTAAATACATTGTGATTAAACAAGCAGTGTGGATATACTATGTGTGTGACTGACAAAGTTGGAATCGATTGTTAGTAATCCATGAAACGATGAAGTATTTGCTCTTTGAATTCAAATGCAATTTGTAGTAGTCAATTGCACCCATGTTTCAGTTACATAGTGGATCTATATAGCGCCTATTTCACCAATTTTGAACTATGCTACCCAAATTTAGTCACAAAGATCAAGTTGGGACATTGGAATATAAATGAATTTTATGACTCATTCTCTTGGACGATGCCTCTGTCAATTCTATATTGCGAGAAATTTCAATATTGAGGTAATGATGGTCTGAGTTTTGTAGATTTTAATTGAAGAATAGTTTTTCCACTTAGAAATTGTAATGAAGGTTTGAATATGGTAAAAATCATACCTAACTAATGGTATTGAAGAAATTGACGATCACAATTTTCCTATCTCAACATTTCATGAGGAATCGAGGATCAAATTAGTGCCAGCAAGTTTATAATGAAATGAATCTTTCCTAATGACTTATTTATTTGGAAATGAGGGCCAAAAATGCAGTCCTAATCATATATGTAGATCGTGAGCTTTGAAGAATCAAACCTAAATTGTGGTAACAATATGAATCAAGCCTAAATCTTGTTGTCATTGGCCAATGAGTTGAAGTAAAGCGAATCGAACCATTAAATTGTGGCGTAGCAATTTGATCCCTTTCTTTGTTTGATCATAATCAATTTTACTTTGGAAAAGCATCTTTCTTTCTTTCATTATAAAAAATCTCATTTTGTTGCATTGTCAACCGTTATCTTTATATAATTCTTATGAAAGGTATTGTTATCTCAAATGAAACCTCAACAATAAACACACACATGTACTGCATGGGCGAAATGTTTTTTGTTCTTAAATAGAATACATTGGTTATGTCCAAGATGTCACTTGGTATTTTCCTATGGAGTCAAACTAGCAATAAATTGTATGATGTGATGTATATAAATAATCACTACTTTAATTATAATAATTATGTGTGGGAACATCTTTCTTTCTTTTCTTAGCATAAAGAGTTACTACCGTGTGCTCAGATTAATGGATACCATTATGCATGTTCACATTAATGGTGTATGTTATTCATACTTACATTAACACCCCTCTTCCTGGTGAGATCATTTGCAACTTCACCGATATTTAGTGTTTAGTTACTCTCATTCTTAAGTGTTAAACATCGGGGATTGTAAACCATCTTTTCTTAGATTCCTTTGGTATGTAAATTCAAATTGGTAACAAATAATGCTCTTAGGAATTAGAACAAAGGAATTTTTGAAGTGTGTCATTGCAAGTAGTACATAAGATATTATTTGTACCAAGAGAAACATCCATTATGCCTTGGATTTGTCCCTAGTTGGAATTTACACCTTCTCAGTGAAGTTTGAATCTAGGCCCTGGCTATTTTGGGCACTCAGGGGTTGTTACTTGTAGCTATTGTTGGTTTTTCTTCTATCGTTAGTGCTATAGATTCTGCTATCAAATCTATTTCTCAAAGATTACTGCAATTTGTGTGGTTAGTGTTGAATATATTGTTTTCTAGGTTTTTTATAATTATTGTTGTTTTTATTTGTGTTGTTTGTTGATGTTAGCAATTGTCAGTGTTTAGTTTTTTTCCAACAAATAAAAAAGAGTCAGGTTCCAATTTTGGCTCATAACAATGGTATCAGTCTTCAGAACGCCAACAAATACAATACTTATATCAAATTTAGTTACAATTCATGTTACAAATTAGGTTCATAATAGTGGCATTGGCATCAATTTTCTGGATTTTTAAGAGAAATACCTTGTCACCATATTTTCTGAGAGTCTAGACACAAAGAAAATACGATAGGAGTGGTAATGCATCTATTATTCTTCATCAACATGAATTTAGGCTTGGCAAACTTATGGTAAAGGAAGCTCTTGAAAAAAGTTCTCTAGATTTTGTATCCTTATGAAGAAGATCATAGGAGATTGTTTCTAAAACTTGAATATTTTATGGAGGTTTGGAGTGAGGATGAGAATAATTCATTGAATGGAGGAGATACTAAAAAATATTATCTTAAGGATAGTTCTCTAAAAATCCCTACATGGGATGCACTATTTTTGGGAATAAATGGGTACAATCCACACTCAAGGATGAATCCCTTTATTTTGATACTTTTACAATGAAATATAGCACTCACAAAAGTATAAAGTCTGAAGCACCAAGTTTATAGTTTTGTGTAACTCACAAAAAAATTTGATTGTCACCTCAGCAACTCTTCCTTTCACTTTAGGTTTGCTCTTCTCCAACAAGAAGGGGCCTTCCCTTTGATAAGTTAAGTCCAATGTTAAAATTTTGAGATGAAGAGATTTTGGAATCAGTTTGGTTTGCAATATGGTTTAAGATGTTTGATCAAGGTAAGATTCAGGTTTACAAAGACAACAAGAAAGTGTAGGATGGGGCAGGAAAATATTATTAAGAGTTTCTAGACTTGATATAAATCTAATCTATTCCTTTAACTATATTTCCTCTCCTAAGAGAAATCTTTTGGACCTCTATTGAATTTTTTTCCCATAAACATTGAGTAACTTTGTTCTTGCAATATTTGCCACATTTCCAAGGTGCTTGTTTTGTTGGTCTATGTTCCTTTGAAATATCACTTTGCATTATCATATCCCACTTCACTTCCCTCCATATATGTTTTGTCTTACTCTTAATGTCAAGTAGGATGTCATTGTACAACAACAAACAACCCAGGCAATGAAACAATCCTCTATCATTTAGTGAACCAAGTCAGGTAACAATCGGAATCCTGCAATGCACTTGATTCATTAGTTTCTAGATTATGTGATGTTTTGCAAAGTAGTAATTTTGTTAGGATAGTTTATTATGATTTATACTTGTAGGATAGATAGGTATAGAAATGTAATCTTGAAACAAACATCTAGACTAAACAATGATGTTGATATTTTTAGATATTGTTGAAATATTTTGGATTTGGACTTTATTTTGTTATGTATTATCTTGTTGGATTATTCGGTTGCAATGCTACTTTGATACAAACCTATAACCATTTTTGTTTAATAATAATAATAATAATATAATCGATACAAATATGACCTCAAGTATGTCTTTTTGATGACAAAACTTTTATTTTGCCATTTAGTTATGAATGGAAGAGTTGATTTGTTTTAGAAAACTCATCACTTTTCGCAAAGTCCTTTAAAAGTGTGAGAACAAGAATAATGAGCAACTATAATTAACAATGCAACTCAAAATAATAGAAAATTTGTTAGAAAACAAGTTTGTTGTTTTAGGTGCACCTATGACATGTTATTTTGTTTGCTCGAATTCTTTGTCTTAGACATTTTGTATTGCCAAAGGTGGGGTAGTAATCAATGAATCACAACCAAATGTTGTTTTAGTTACAATGTTCATAAATTGTGTGCACTACATCATGTCTATGTTGGCCACGACCTAAACGAGATTGATATTATTGGTGAGATAGGGGCATTCGATAAGTTGGGGGCTTATTTTCTTATATTACAGAAGGATCGCCCTAATAATCAAGTAAATGACAAAGTTGAGTGAAATTAGGCTCAATCATTTACACTTACTTATCAATTACAATGACATGTTAGATATGATCATTTTTATCCTATGTAAGGGTCATGTTGCTTGCAACTTGATAGAGAAAAGAAACTTATCACCTAAAATGGTGGCTTTCCAATAGAACACATGGTGGGAATGGTGTATATAAAATGTTTTGTCCCATTGCGAAGAGGATTTAAAAGAAGGATAGAATTAGAGTGGGGAATCAACCCTTTCAAAAAAATGGCATTCATGATTCAAGAGAGTAAAGTGAATAATAATGGTTGTCAACTAAACTCCCTTAGACATATGACCATGAAAACAAATTGTTTTCCAATGGGATTTTTCTAGATGGAATGAAGCCCAAAAATCCTTCTTGATAGTTCGAATCCAAGTGCAAAAACAAAATTCAATCACGAGTCAAGTTGTAGCAACAATATGCATATGTTGAATTTCACTTACTAAAGTCATGGAAACTTTCTTAAAAACATTGTTAGAGTATATTCAGTTTCTGTCAGATAAACAAATGTATTGTTGCAAGTGATTGAAATGATTTGGTTACACTAGGAAGAAATAAGGTTATTTTTCAATTAGTGGATGCTAAGATAATATTTTGTTATATATTTTAAAGGAGGCAAATATTAATGAAGATATCATAACTACAAAATTACCAATTAACAAGGCATCATTGAGCCTCTAAGTCAAAATGAGATATAGCTTATTTTAGCATACATAATAATAATAAATTATAATAAAATAATAATAATAATAATTAAGAGATGCAACTCTTTGCGAATAGTCACCGACGTGTCCTTTACAGATTATATATACAGGCCCTCTTATTTGTAATTTCATTGTCTCATATTTTATATATTTATAATATTTTTCCTTGAAATATACATTTATTATATTTATTATCGTATATCATGATTATAACTTCTTCTCCTAATTGTCAATTCATGCTAGCTCATTCGATTAAGGTGTGGGTCTTGTCAGTAGGGCGACCAGGGTTCAATTCCCCTTAGGGGTGAGCTAGTTGGGAGGATACATCCAAATCCAACCAGTTGAGGATTGGTGTGACTCGGTTCAAGTGTGATCTGTGGGTGATTTTGATGGATTAGATGCCCCTGGGTCATGGTTTATTAGACCAAAGTCCACTCCCGCAATTTAGAGAGATTCTAGCAAACAAAAAAAACTTCTTGTCCTAATTGAATTGCATATTCAACTATTTAATTTACTGTGCATATTCAAAGAATGAATCTTGTTTGTCACATTGATATCAAAGCTTTATCTCAATCCAACTTTTGGCCACCTAAAAATTTTCAAAATTTCTTTGATTACAGTCTTCGACCTTAAACTGAATTTTAGCCATTTAAATCATAACATTGTGCTACGAGGTATTTGACCACAATATGGTCCTTGGTTAGTAACAATTCAAAAGGTATCCTAAGAGTATTTTCTCTAACACTAGTACGATCCTCCACCTACAATATATTAAGTGAAAGGGTAGTCAAATATTACACCTATTGTACAAAGGAAAGCATGAAAGAATATTTAAAAAATTTGTAGGGAAGAATATTAGTGGAAGCAATCGATATCGTTCAATGAAAGTGTTCAATCCCAGAAATGTTGCATTTAATTGCAAGGTTTTTTAAGATATATTGTTGGGGAATATTTGAAAAGATCCTTGGTTGAATGCTTTCACATTGGTTAGACATTGTTGAAATCTTCAGGATTATCAATGTGTTGAGATTTCTGAAACCGTTGTTTCGGGTGGACACTCAACCCATATTCAGGGAATCATACTGAAGTTGTTGAAAGTTGGTCTGTGAATTATGGTTAAACAAATTAGAAGTCAAAAAAATATAATACATGCAAGTAAAATAAACCATAAAGTAGGGCGAGTGTTAAGAAAATAAAGCGGGTACATTAGAAAGGTTTATTACAAATCTCAACACAGTGATAATCTTGAAGATCTCAACAAATTGAAAATATTTTNGTATTAAAAATAATTCCTACCTTTCCCCCACCTATCCCTCGTCTCCCTATCCCTACCCCTCGTCTCCCTCCCCTATCTCCTTCCCATACCCCCGCACCCCCTCCCCCTACCCCTCAAGTTGTCTTAATGTGAATTTTTTTTTCATTTTTTGTGTTTTTATTTTTCTAAAGAAAAATATTTTTTCTAAGCAAATGTTACCCGAAAAATAAAAGGGGTGCTGCTAGTAGCACCTCTTTTTGAGTGGCATGTTGATTTTGGCATTTTCATTGCCATGACGTCCAATGTTAAGATGATGACGTCAATCAAGTTGTAATTTTAGCCCAAAATGTATTGAACTATAAAGCCTTGTTTGTTTCTATGGGGAGTATAAATTTGGGACGAAGTTTCCTGAAGGGGGAGAGTATGTAACACCTCAAATTTAATTACGAATAATTACTTATTATAATCATAGTTAGTTCTTTAAGAATAAATTAATAAATAGATATTTAATAAAATAGAGAAAATAAGGGAAAAGTTAAACATCAACATTATTAGTAAAGCTCAGTTAAAAGAATTAATTGATATTAGTAGGATTAAAGTTCACGGTAGGAACTTGGAACCCATGCCAAATACAGCTAAATTAATGAATAAAATTAATTTATATGAGGGTTTCATGAATTTGCTTAGGGGTCTGGTTTGGTAGTAGGGGGATTTGGTTTGGTTGTTTTGGAGATTATTGTTGTTGGTCTAGTGTTTCTTTAGTTGTGGGTGGTTGTTACGTGTTGTTGTTGACTCTTTTTTCTCTAGTCTCCCTATTAATCTTAATGATCTAGTGAGTTCTTGGAGAGGAGGATTGAGGGTAGTGAGCTTTGTGGCAGCTTGGTCTGGCACAGGATTATGTATTGGGATCTCAAGGGCCTCAAATTTTACCGAGGGTTGGTTGGGGGAGATTTGTTCCCCCAAATCTATTGATGTGGATGGTATTGGCAGTTGAAGGGTAGGGAGGCTTCTACAACTAGGTACTCTCGATCTACCACCATGTTAGTGACCTTTCTTAGGTTAATTAGTTAAATTGATAAATAAAAGAAATGGTTTGGTTAATTTAATGTTGAAATCAAATTATGTTATACTTTTAGTTACATTATAAATTGTATAGGAATATTTCATTCCATTCTCTACAACTTAGAGAAAATTATGTTGATTTCTCTTATAATTAGTTTAATTGACTGATTAAATTTATCTCAATTTCTTAGATAACCCAAGTTATTGTCGTTTGGAAAAAAAATCGCTACGTTTGTTGAACCCTAGCCGCCTTGTTTAGGGTTTCTCCTACCCATGCAATGGATCCTCCTGATCCTAATCCTAGTGAGAGTAGAGCATGGCTAGACGCTGGGTTTCAGTGGGTGCTTGCTTCGCATCCCCTCTGTAAACCCTCCCCGGTTGATGCTCGATTTGTGGAGAGAGTAGAAGCACCAAAATTCAAGCTCTCATCCTCAACTTCCAAGGCCAAAGTAGTCGCATTGCACGAGAGAGGATTAGTTGGTAATTTTACAGGCCTTTGGATGTTCCATCGAAATGTGGCTGAACAAAAACTGGAGATCTCTTATACAAGGTGAAGTGCAGCAAATCTTTTGCGGTCAGGGATTTTTTGTTTTTATTTTTGAGAAAAAAGAGGACAGGGACCTCATCTTCAGGAATGGGCCATATTTCATGGGCTCGAGAGGAATGTACCTTAACAAGTGGGATCTATCCTTCGATACAAAAAAAGATATATACCCTCCTCAGTCCTGGTTTGGTTTAAACTCCCTCACCTTCCTCTTCATTGCTGGAGTGATGAAGACCTGAAAGCTATAGGAAATACCCTCGGGAAATATATTGATAAGTCAGAGCCCAAACCCCCAATGTTCTCTTGTGCCAGAATCTGCGTAGAGGTGGATTTAGAGAAAGGGTTTCCTAAAGCTATAAACCTGTCGATGGACAGCTGGAATCATCTGTAAACATTTGATTATGAACAGATTCCCTTCAAATGCAAGACCTGTCACGAATATGGGCACTTTGCAATATTTTTCCCTAAAAAAGCTCAACTAGAGGAAGGGGAAACCCCAAAACAAGACTAGAAAGAAGTGCATAAGAGAAAAGGGAGCAAAGCAAGACCAAGCCAGACATCACCAACAAAGAAAAAATCAAATGAAAACAAATTTCAAGCTCTTCAAATAGTAGAAGATGAAGAAGCAGTAGCAGTAGAAAAAGATAGAGGAAGATAAAAAAGACAAGCATGTGCTCATGGAAATAGGTCAAGAAGATAACTTCATCCCCACCCTCCCCCAGCAAGCATATATATAGGTTCTTCTAGAATCTTCCCAGAACTCTGGAGGCTCGGTAACCAGGTCTAAAGCAAAGGCACAAATGAAAGAAACTTCAGAAAGAAGAGGAGAAGAACTGGAACAAACAAGCAGAAAAGGGAGAAAACACAATAAAGTCATAAGGGAAATAGAAGCAGACAGAGAAAAAGCAATAGGTAAACAATCAAGCCTAGACTATCTTGTAAGACCACCACACGGGGAAAATAATCCATCATAAATGCATGAAAATAGAAAAGATAAAGCTCTAACTCATTCTTCTAAGAAATAATGAAACTTGTCTCCTGGAACTGTAGAGGGTTAGGAGGAAAACAGAAACTGGAGGAAGTAAAAAGAATAAAACAAAGTGAATCAATGTCTATCCTCGCTATCCAGGAGAAAAAAATGCAATATGAAAACTGCTTAGAAGGAATAAAAAAAATTGGAAAAATGGTCATGGAGTTGCAGTTAGCTCCTAGGGGGCTTTAGGAGGCATAGTTACATGGTGGGGCGCAACCTCTTTTAAACTCATCTCTAAAATTGAAAGTTGTCACTGGCTATTTGTTGAACTTGAAGATATCAACACACAAGAGATTCTATGGATTGGAAACGTTTATGGCCCAACCCTTCACGGCCAAAAGGAAGAATTTTGGGATCAGCTGGATTCTCAAAAGCATTGGAAGTTGTAGCAAACTTACATTATAGCTGGGGATTTCAATGCCATGATCTCACCTGAAGAGAAAAGAGGATGATCTATAGTTCAAGATCCCTTTGGAGAGAGGTTGGAAGATCTCATGAATACCTGGAAAGTTATAGACATCAAACCGAAAAAAGTTAAATACACCTAGAGCAATAAGAGGTTTGGGTTAGGCCACATTGCTGCTAGATTGGACCGGATCCTGGTAAGTTCCTCCTTCCTAGATCTCTCTATTCATCCCTCTTCAACCATCCTTCCTTCCACCATCTCGGACCATAGGCCTATCTCTCTTAACCTGTCCCCTATTAGAAACCTTGGACCTCTTCCCTTTAGGTTCTCCTCCACCTAGATAAAGGAGCCTGGGTTCCTCGAAACAGTTCAAATCTCATGGAACATTTTTATCCAAGGTTCCCCTGACTATATTTGGGAACAAAATATTTCTAACACAAAGAAAGGCTCAAGCTTTGGATAAAAAACCAAACCCTCATAAACAAAAATGAAAAAGCTTCTCTCCTTAGCAGTCTTGAGGACATCCATAATCAAATGGAAACCTATGAGGTTACCAATTCCCTTCTATGGCAAGAAAAAGAAGTCAACAGGAACCTGCAAACTATACTCTGCAAAGAGGAAGAAGAAGCTCATCTTAAATCAATATGTCTATGGCTAAAAGCAAGCAATCAGAATACAAAAAAAAATCACAACCAGTGCAAAGAGCGTAACAGAAAGAACACCATAAAAGAGATCATTTCTTAAGAAGGAGTCCAAATCTCTGGTTCAGAAGAAATAAAAATTGAGATAAAAAATCACTTCAAAGATCTTTACATCGAAGAAGAAGATGTCCAGGAAGAAGAGTTAAATAATCTTAGTGAAGAGATTCCTAATCTTATGCAGCAAGACATTGGATTTCTAACGCAAAAGGTTACTCTCGAAGAAATCTCCAAAGTTGTTTGGATGCTTCATCCAGACAAGGCCCCCGGGCCTGATGGTTTCACTATCAACTTCTATAGGAGCTGCTGGAATATCATTAAAAAATATCTGCTTAGAATGATCATATGGACACGGTCAAAAGATAAAATAGGGGGGGGGCACCAACTGCACCTTCATTTCCCTCATTCTGAAAGAGAGAAACCCTTCTTCTATAAAAAGGTATGGGACGATCTCCTTATGCAATTCCTCTTACGAAATTCTCACCAAAATTATCTTCAAAAGGATTAAAAAGGTTATCCCCCTCATCATCTCAGAGAATCAAGGAGGTCTTATAGCTGGCAGAAAGATCTATGATAACATTCTCCTGATGCAAGAAGCGATCCACTCCAACCAAGTTCAAAAGGAAGCAAGAATGGCCATTAAGCTATATATTTCCAATTATTTTGACAGAGTAAGGCATTCCTTCCCTTATAAGGTTTTAGATAGGTTTGTATTTCCTCCCCCCTTCGTTAGATGGGTAAAAGCCTACATAGACAGCCCTTGGATGGCTCCTCTAGTCAATGGAAGGCCCACTGCTTTCTTCCAAGCTAAGAGAGGGATTTGACAAGGCTATTTATTGTCGCCCTTCCTATCCATTATAATCACAGATGCTCTCAGTAGAAGGCTTAATAGGCTCAAAAACGAAGAATTCTTGCCTGGCATCTCATTCGTGAGAGGAGTGCAAGCCATAAATCACACTCAGTTCATTGACGACACCATCTTAATTGGAAGTGCCTCCACACAAATTGTAAGAAGGTTCAAAACTTCTTTGGACCTGTTTCTCAGAGTTTCAGGAATCAAACTAAACTCCCATAAATCTTGGCTTTATGGATGGAACTGCTCACCAGCAATCCTTAATGAAATTGCCCAGATTCTAGGAATCAAGGTGAATATAGATTGGACTTCTTTCTTGTATTTGGGTATCACCATCTCTAAGCAATCCAGTAACTCTCAGTCATGGAAGACCATCATTCAAAAGATCAAAAAAAAACTCCAAGCTTGGGGAGCACGTTGGCTCAATTTAGCAGGAAAGCTATCTCTGATAAAATCCATCCTCTCCTCTTATCCTATATTCTCATTCGCCATATTCTTAGCTCCCAAATCCATCCAAAATGACATTAGCAAAGAGCTCAGAAAGTTTATGTGGCAAGGAGGGAAAACCCTGGGCAAAAAGTTCAGCTTGGTAAGCTGGAGCAAGGTTTTAGAGGACAAAAACAGAGGGGGGCTTGGAATCAAAGACCCTGGACTAATGAACCAGGAAATGAGGGCCAAGCTAGTCTATCACTTCATATCAGGAAGGAAGGAGTGGTGGAAGGAGGTCCTAAAAAAAAAGCATCTCAAAACTCCAAGAGCAAGGAGTCTAGAAATTGAATGGAAAGGCAAAGGCTCGTCCATTTAGAACCTGTGCAAAACCTCTGTTGGTCTAATCAAAGACAATAGTCACTGGATTCTGGGCAATGGGAAAAAAATTAACCTTTGGAACAATAAGATTCTCGGTCTCACTCCCATTGTTGAAGCCAATATACCCAATCTTAAACTCTAGATGCAAGATATGGGATATAACAAGATCTATGATATCTCATCTTGGGACAATAGTGGGAATTGGAAGGAATGGAAAATATTGCAGCCACCAGAGCATATTGAATAAGAATACAAAACTTTTACCTCTCTGTTGCATGGTAGTTCTCCCTCAAATACCCAGGATTGAGATATCAAAGGATGGGGAACTCATGGGCACTATACAGTAAAAGAATGCTTCAAAATTCTAAAAAGTAATGATGGCAACAAAAACGAAACCAGCTAGAATAAGGTATGAAATCCTGACTGTATCCCCAAAGTCAACATATTATTTTGGTTGTTAGCTCAAAACAAAATGCTCACTGCTGATAATCTAAGCAAAAGAGGATTTGAGGGGCCCTCAAGATGTGCACTTTGTTCCAACCATGATGAAACTTCTCTTCATCTTTTTCTAACCTATCCAGTCACAATTCAATTCTGGGAATGCGCCTTTGGATCTCTGGTCATCAAAGGGAGGCACCCAAGCAATATTTCAGACATAGTTTCAAATTGGAAGACATTCTACCCTGGTAGGATAGGAGGGAAACCCACTATGCTACGTATCTGGAACACTATCCCATAAAATACTTGTTGGAAAATTTGGCTCTCAAGAAACAGAGCAATTTTCGATGGGAAAAAGTCTGATCCCAGGCGCATTGCTATCAAAGTTTAGAACATGATTTCTGAAAAGTTGAATAGCAAGCAAATATTTTTCAAAGAAGTAGATAAACTCATCCCTTCAGAAGTAACCTTCTACAAAAATTTATGCTTGCAAAGCTCCCCTCAAACCAAACTCCCTCTTTCAGACTGGGAAATTCAAAAAGATAAGGAATAATTCCATTAATGGAAAAAAACTCTGCATTGCCATACTCTCCTCTTCGATGGAGCATCGAAAGGAAATCCAGGAAAGGTCGAGTTGGGTGGAATTATATTTGACCCCGAAGGAAATCTAGTGGTTACTTTTGCCTGGGGGATTGGAATAAATTCCAACAATGAAGCAGAATGGCTCGGCCTCTTACTAGGAATCGATCTGGTTAAAAAATAACACATCAACAAGATCATTGTTTTTGGAGACTCCAAACAAATAATACAAAAAATGAGGAATGGACGCACTGAAGTGACAACCAATTGCAGTCATCTACATAAAAGAATCATAAATATGAGCTCCAGTCTTCAAGCCACATATTACCACATCCTTAGGCAGAACGACAGCCTAGCAAACAAAATGGCCAATAAAGGGGTGAAGAATAAGACAGGTATAGTATCAATAAGAGATCAATAAATTCTCAGACATGTCCCTTAACCTCATCAATTCAAATGGGTCTCACAACCCTCCCCCCACCATTGCTCATCTTCAACACACGAGCAAGTATCCTTTGACGTGCCTTGACTATCATAGCTACTCAGTCAGCTTCATCGTAATAAAGGAGTGGCTCTACCCACAACTTATGGATTCTTCAAGCCTTTACTTCACATGAAGCGATGATAACACCACCATGATTGAACTCAGGTGCACTCGAAACATGGAAGAAGATCTTATTTCTCTCTCTGTAGGTTTAATCAGCTCGTAAATAGATTTTGATGAGCATTACCAGACAATGGATGAAGTGTCGGCACCAAAGAGAACAACACAAAATCATGCACGGTTAAGAAATTGCAAAAATGACAGTCTTTCTCCCTCGGATTTTTTTGAAAAACATTTTGTGTTCTACTGATTTATTCTTAGATATGTTATGTATTTCTGCTTATTTATGAATAAACAGTTTGTCAAGCAGTACCAATACAGAGGCGGCCTCAATTCCAGGAAAAAAACCAGAATTTTTCTTATCATTATAGTTTGTTTATTCACCATAGTAAGCTCTTATACAACAAATCAATTTTTGAATCTAGATGTTTTAAGGATGGTTGTGCTCAGCTTCTTTTTATAAATATAAATCTTCTCTGGTTACAATTAAAAAAAAAATTACAGATAAATTAGAGAAGTTTTATATTAATAGTTAATTCTTTTTAACTTTCCCCAAACTAAATTTGTATGTTAGAGTTATGGTTATATTTATAATTGCTTATTCACTAATTAGCCACTTAAGCTCTACTTGGAAGCTCAATCCCTACATCCACCCTCACCATAACTTCATTCAATTTGTTATATTTTCTTGCACACTTGGCTTTGCAAAACACCAAAACTAATTTTCATGTGTTATGACTGTAAATTGCAATGGCATTGAAAACTTATTAGTAAAATTAACTAGAAATGTGTGGCTCAATGATAGTTTTGAAGAGCAAATAATGGACATCTTCTTTCTTCATCTTCACATGTTCCATATCTCTAAATATACCTAACATGTTGGTTCAATTATTTTGTCACCTTTATTTCTTCATGTTCATTTACTCCACCTCTCTAAAGGTATCAAATATGTTGATTTTATCAATAAGGTCTCGCTTAAGTGGTTGTGGGATGGTGTGTTATCCTCCCCACCCAAGTTCTATTCCAATAAGTGACATGATGAGATCATAATGAGTATATTATTGTATTGGATTTGATCCCTACTGTTGACTTGACCTTACGTCTTGAATCATCTATGGTTTGCCTCACGTACCATCCTCGAAATGAGGGGAAGTTCCCAAGAAGTTTCCCTGGGAGATTGACCAAAAAATCTAAATTGTTGGTTCATAGTTATTTTGTTGCATTGGTAATGTTGTGCTTATTTGTTATCACTGATGATGTAATTGTATCACCAGTATCTAATATTTGATTATTGTTTAAACATAATTGGCATTGGCCTCCCAACCACTTAGTATGTATTCATGGCATCCTCATTATTGCAATAGATACTTAGTGGTAACAAAATACAATCAATACTTGAGTAAATGTCTCAACAATGCGCCAAGCTTTTATAGATTTGGTAAGCTCATTGTAAAGATAGTACATAGTTTTGATTTATTTCACACATATGTATGGTGATGATTTCGTTTTGATTAGAAAATATGTATTAAGCATAGTGAAATTTTCTAAATTGTTTGTTCTTGATTATTTTAGATATGAAAACACACAAAATGAACCTTGTCAGCATCACAAAGCCTAGCATTGGGATTTTAAAAATGGGAATTGTGACTCTATTCATTTAATTTTATGATTCAACAAATCCTCATTTATGTGTTCTCTAAATTGATCATTCCCCTTTTCTGGATTCTAGGTATCTATATACGTCATAATCTTTCAGCTTCTTATTCTTATTTCTAGCGTGTGATGATACTTCATATATAAAATATTTTTATATTGGACCATAGCTCTCTTTCCTCATACCTCAAGCCTAAGATCTGTGAGACGTATAATTTGTAGAGCTACTGCATTGGGATTCTTAAACGAGTTGTGGAGAATGTAACATAATTGTAATCATCATCAATTAATCTATGAATTATAGATTATACTTTAACATCCACTTTGGCAAGAATTTTTGCATGATTTCAAGATAAGATTAATAATCAATATCTTCAATAAGAGTAGCATACTTGGTGGTCTTGATTAATAATTTCATTTAGCTATGTACTTGTACGAATATTAAACATCCAAATCATATACATATTAGACTAAATAATAAAAAATGGATGCAAACATGCTATATTTGCATGTTTCTAAATTCATATAAAGAAATGAGGCTCTCTTCATAGTTCTTATAGTGTTTTGATCAAGTTCTTTCCCTTCAAAAAGGCCTCAAAGTTTACTATACAAATGATTCTTTTATAAAGATATCTACAATGGACATACCAAATGTGCTTGAGAGTTTAAAGGGCATTGAAACCCATGGTTAAACATGATTGTGATATTCTCAAGATATGAATCCAAGATATAGTCCTGAATCATCATATAGATACACATACATGTCCTCTCTTAAGTGTGTGTACACAAATATGTTTGATTCTGACATTGTGTGGGTGTACAAAAAAGTGTTTTCAAGGTTTTGATATTATATGTGTGTGTGTGTGTGTGTGTATTTTCATGTGGTTCATAGCACCAGAGATCAGTACTCGCCACATCCACAGAAAACCCCACAGTATTTCGCAAGGAATGTGAAAAGGATTGATGTTGTCACTAGAAAGGTTGCTCAACAAGAGCATCAAATATTCCCATTTAAAAGCTCAACGTGTCACTTACAAGGGTTGAACCTGGGTGGGTAGGGTAACAATCATTCATTCCAACCACCTAATCTTATTGTTACTTGTCAGAAGGTTATATTTGAAATTATAAAGTAAAAAAATGGAAGGACAACATTTTTTAAAATATATGTTTTAGAGAAGTGTATACCTGGTTTACTCTTGTCAATCGAAGTACAACCATTTTTTAAACTTTTCTTCATTGAAGGGTTGGAAGAATATATAGCCTTCAACTTGAAATTAAGAGTATCCCTTCAAATTTGATCAGTAGTATACATCCTCCTTGCTGTGGGACCCCATCTTGGGTGTATCTCTAGATCTCTCTACACTTTCTTAGTCATAAGTTTCCTACCAAGCATTGTCTTTTGGGTTGTTGGTGTTAGAAAACAGGATCACAGGGCAATAAACAATATGCAAATATTAAAACACATTCCAAGAGAGACACAGATATAACGTGGTTCACCCAAGATGGGATACGTCCACACAAAAATTGCTCGTCCTCTATTATTATTTCGTCTAGCAAAATGAAGGGATACAACTTGCAGCAACCCCGATGCACTTCCTCTTCACTCTCTCACAGTCTCTCTCTCACAATCACAGAGATCGCTTTTACAATTCTACAATACAATACACAGTCGTATTACAATGCCTTCCTTTTATAAAGAGAATACAATGGGAAAATACCATGGGTTTCCCAAAACCATGGACCCGTAAATCACCCATTATTGACCAAGTCATGNCCCCCCCCCCCCCCACCCCCCCATATGACTATAGTGGTGGGAAATCCCCCCCACACCCTTCAGGTGTTGGGATCCAAACACGACTAAATTAACATATTTGAATCAAGAAGACCAAGATCCACAACCAACAATGGGTTGTTGGCACTAGTCTAGGGTTTATAGAGGCAACCAACAAAATTTGAACAACAAGGGTACTCTTCCCAACTAGCTATCAATTCAAATATATAGAAAATACAAAAGAAAAACCTCCATGAAGCCCTTTCACTCTAGACCATGTACCTACCACTAAAACAAAAAACAAAACCAAAAAATTGTGTTGCTAAAGCATTTTAGGTGGGAAATTAGATATGTTGATGAAAAACTTCAGGCCAATCTAATATAGATAACATTGTTCATTTCGAAATGGCATGACCTATATATTCACCAACGGAAAAATAAGTGAAACTTTACAAATCATACAGGCCTATATATCAATACCTTTTGATCACAAGATGACCCAGGTGATTCAGTCCTTGGCCAAATTTTCTAGCCTTCTTAGGTCGTCAATGGCTCTATTGAATATTTGGCACATACACCATGAACATTTAAGCTTTAGGGGTAAGAATATACATTCCCTTGTTATCTCTAAGTGTGTGACACAAGTCGCAATTGACTCTAATTAAGCCTTTGCTACCACTAGAGTTTTCCCACAAATAGTTTCCAATAAGTTTTTCCAATAGGAAATAGGCTATACCTAAGGGAAACCAATTGGAAGAGTAAATACATAAGTGGTAGAAAGAGTTTTGGTATAGAGTTGGAACTTAATGGAAAGGAACATAAGTTTCACAATCAATTTGTCACTCCTCTTAGCTATCCTTTGTATCCCAAAGCTCCTATGGGGAAGCGCAGAAGGCAAGGAAAACTTTAAGGATGTGGTATTTATCCTAGAGTTTATAAAGAGGAAAATATTGTATTCAATGCCCATTTTAAGGTAATTGAATCATTCAGTATTTTCATGGAAAAGTGTACAAACTTTCCAAATAATTATGTATTGAAAAAAAGACGAAATTCTTTTATTAAATAATTTACATTGAAAAAATATTTATGATGTGTAGGCTTATGTTGGGTGAGTATTGGCACTCTAAATATTCTCAATGATATATCAAACGTGCATATTTTGTTCTAGTTTAGTTTTTATGTTAGTGTTTCCCGTTGTTGGCTTACGTGTGCTTGTTTCAATGGAAAATGTCAAGATAGGATTTGACACCCATGCCCATTGCTAAGAATAATATTGTCAAATAAACAAATTATATTAAAAAAGACCTTAATGCAATTCTCAATTGAAAGGATAATGAAAACATATTGTTATATAATGAATTTACACATAAACATTAACAAAGTCATAATTTAGATATAAATAATAATGTAGATAAAAATTATATTTACAATAAGTTCATATTTCATAATGAAAACAAGGGCATCAAATCATAAATCAAATGACTAATCATGCTTTATGTATCTACTATATCTATACCTACTCTATAAGTAGATGTTTGTGAATATTAAAAATTCAAAACCTACTCTATAAGTAGATGTTTGTGAATATTAAAAATTCAAAATTTTGATGTAAAACTGTAATTGTTGAAACTTCGAAAAATATCTATACATTTCTTCACTTCCCATTTTAATTAATTATTTTGTCAATATGTCCATCACAATAACCATCCAAAAGTCATAATCAAAGGGTCAAGTAAGGTTATAATCAAAGGCTCAAGTATGTAATGTCACTAGAAAGTAAAGAAATGAAAATAAATATGTAAAACATCGTAAGGCATTTTTCATGGTGGATCTTATGTCCATGGAGATATGGTTTTATTTCCTAGGTAGTTGACCTACCTTCAACAACCTTGGAAAGGCATTGAACCATCTATCTTTCCCATCATTGTCAAGCAACTTATGTCAAAGTGCGGGAGTGAACAAATAATGCCAAAAGGCAATTTGAATTGCCATAGTTCACACAATTCAACTCAAAAAAGCTATTGTTTCATGTTTAGAGACAGATTGTATCCATAAAAATGCTAAATCGCCTCACTAACGAAAGGTCCAAATATAAAATAAAATAAAATAAACCTCTAAATATAAAATAAAATAAAATAAACCTCTGCATTTAGAGAATGATAACGTTGTATGCAAACAGTAGGGGAGCATGGACGAGTTTTAAGAAAAACGTGAGGAGGGTATATGAAACAGTGAGCCAGAGGCCTTCAGGAAACTATTTCTCTCTCTCTCTCTGAGGAAGTTAAATATATTTTGTTGGGGCAATCTTTTTTGGACTCCAGTGTTTGGCCTGGGTGGATGAAATCAAGGAGGAGATGAAACGAATGGCAAAAATGAATAATACGGCCAGTGTCAGGAGTCCCCCTTCTCAGATATCCAGCCAATTGAAGAAGTTTCAGTTGTACTGTCTGTTTGTGGAGTCCCAAGCAAGCTTGAATAGAGGAATGTCTCTCATTTAGCAGTATATTTTGTAAGTTTTTCTTTAAATTTATGTGTAGTGAGTATATTTTGTAAGTTCTTTTTTTAAGGAAAATTTGAAAATTTTGCAAGGTTGATGTAATAGGGATTCTCCCTCAAGCAGTTTTATTATTCTGTGGAGCTTGTTTGTTATGAATGGTTGTGCACAACCTTCTTAATATAATAGCTATTTTCAGTTTTTATTAAGAAATAAATAAATAAATTTTAATGGATTTTATGACACTTAACATGCATAATTAAATAAAATAAATTTCATCTAGCATTTCAATATTCCAAGTAGTTTTTTTTCAATTTCAATCCATCCACTGTTTTTTTAATGTTGGTATTAGATTTTAATTTCTATATTGTTAGATCACTTTGAATAGAAATAAGAGTTAGGAATTATTTTCATGAAAGTTTTGAAAAATGAGATAAATATATATTTAAAGAGGAATTCCATCGTGACAAAGAAGATCACCATTCGACTTTGATTAATTAAAAAGATAACTTTTATGCTTCAAATGAGGTATCTGATTTAAAAAACATTTTTTTCTAAGGTGACAAAATAGACAATTTAGTTATTAATAGACAATGAGGGCATCCATCATTAGTTGCTACCCATGAATGTGCGTTGACTCATCGTCATTATTCAAGGAAATTTGCACCACATGAAATGACTCGTTGATGGTCCATAACGGAGAAAAATTCCACTCCTACTAGATGCATCTAGGTCTTGGGTCATTAACCAATTACCATATGTTCAAGGAATACAAACCCTTAGCAAATTTGAAGCAATTTTAGGTCTTACTCTGGGACTTATAGGCACTTTCAAATTTGGATTGCGAATCATGGTTTTGTAGAGGGGTCTCCTTATATATGTGTTGGGGGTGGACAACAAAAGATCATTGGACGACATGCCCTCAACACATCAAGAACTAGTCAAACTGCCAAGGAAAAGCTCGCTAAGAAATTTTCCCAACTATATAAAACAAAATGTGGGAAACCTAAAGTCATGTAAAACTATAAAACCATGGTCATCTATGCATCACAAATCTAGATGATGCCATTGATGAACAAAATGAGAAAGAACTTAAGGTTTGTCATTGCATCAAATTCCTTGTAAAGAAATAAAGATATAATTAAATCAATTCCCAAATAGTATCAAGGAAGAGATAACACAAGATTTGGCAATTACTTTAATTGGTAGGTGAAACCTTCTAAAAATAATATTAGGAAAGAGAAAGTTGAGGAGCCATAAAGGAGCTTTGAACAAAGAATAACATTATCATTTTGAAAGATGTATAAGGGATGGTTTGTGGTGGTCTTTAATTAACAAGATTACCATAGTAAAATGAATGAACATCTCTTTATAAGAGAGCTATAAGAAGCTATTTGGGAACCTCTTAAATTAGATTATAAATGAGGTTTACTGAGGACACATCTAGGAGTCCCACTTAGATGCTTGTACCAAAAAGCATCTAACCCTTAGTGGCTTTATTGTTCCCAATATTTATAGGTTACCATAAATCCATGATAATGGGGTCCCTCTAAGTCCAATTATGAAAACGATTGCTTCACCGACATATGAATTGGCCAAGTTCTTAGTCGAAGTCTTGAAGTATCTTGTACGGAAAAAAAAACCTCCTCTATAAAATATTCATGTGACTTTGTGATCAATGTGGTCAAGAACACTAATTTTGAACCACACGACATTATCATTAGTTTTGACATGGTGTCATTTTTTACAAAGGCCCCCCTTGACGAAGCTATGGAGGACATAAATTTCATTGATCCCAACATTTCCTAGTTAGTAGATGTCCACCTTCGATCAACATGGTTTAGTTTCCCGTGAGTTCTATGGACAAACTAGTGAAATGACCATTGATTCACCACTCTCCCCAATCATAAACCTCGCCGTGGAATACTTTGAAATCAAAGCCATAGAATCATATTCTCTCAAACCTTGCATTTGGAAAAGATACATTGACAAAACGTATTTTCTATGGGCCCAATAGAGGGAAGAATTTGATAGATTTGAGTCATCGTGTAAACAATGAACCATAACATACCCAATTCACCATCAAGAGGAGTAGAATGGGCATGTACTTGTTTCTTGATGTGAGGGTAACCAATATGCAATATGGGGAATTATCCCGCCAATTGGTCAAGAAACCTACCCACATTGAACAATATCTTCATGCAAGCTTACGTCAACACCAAACTCAAAATCCAGGTGTCATAAGCATTCTAGCCACTAGAGCCCTTATAATCTATGAGAATGATAACCTTGATAATAAAAAAGAGCACCTTCTTTTGGTCTTCATGGGTAATAAGGAAGCATGGGTTAAGGATAAGATTCAAAATGTTGGAACTAAACCTTGGAATAGTGAAGAAGACACCTCAAAATCGGTCCTTACATATATCCAAGGCATTAAGGATAAGATTCCAAATCCTTCAAAAGAAGAAAATCATCATCGCTTTCAAACCCTCCAAACACCAATAGAAGAATGATTAAATCAATGAAAGACCCAATTAATTCTCATCATCACAAAGGGGTGTATGAGATCCCTTGCTTATATGGGGAATCATACATTGGGAGACAAGCCAATCTTTTCAATTAAGGATTAAGTAGCATGAAGCTAACATCATATTGTATCGCTTCCACACCTCTACACTCCCTGAGCACTCCAACAAGACTACTAAATATTTTCATTTAAGGATTAAGAAGCATGAAGTTAACCTCAAATCGGATCGTTTCCACGCATCTACACTCATTGAGCACTCCAACAAGACAAGCATATATTTTCAATTGAGGATTAACAAGGTTGAAGCTAACCTCAAGCTCAATTGTTTCCACACCTATATGCTCACTAGGCACTTCAATAATATCAATGGATGCTTTCAATTAAGGATTAAGAATCATGAATCTAACCTTAGGCTAGATCATTTTCACACCTTTCTACTCACTGAACACTCACACAATAATAAGTATTGATTATGTCTTGAAAATACAAAGGTTCTTGCAAAAAATGATAACTACTCTAAACACAAGTTTAAGGAGGCCCTCAAGATTATCAAGCATTCTCATTATTTGAACAAATATGGTGGTTGGGAGGTGAGCAGACACTTCATCATATTACTCCAACAAAGAATAAAGACAACTAAGTTCAATAATAATAATTAGTTAACAAAAATATAACTGTAAAAATAATCATAATATCCCAACAAATTAACAATAATAATAATACCATTCATATAAGTATATTAGGAGTTACTTTTAAATAAGAAGCCAACTTAATTTTATCTATTTGATTCGCTCGTAACATAAATATTATTAATAACATAAGATTAGGGGTCTTCGAGGAGACAATGCGGTTGGACAAGCGGAGCAATGTTTTATGTGGCCACCAGGGTTCAATTTTGTCCATCCCTTGATTCCTAGTTAATATCAAGGCTTCACAATTTCTGGTTGAAAAAAACATAATATTAGGGGCAACAAGTGCAAGGGGGTCATCTTTGACCTTGGAGGAAATAAAATAATGAACTATGAATGGCATCTATGGACTACTACAAATAACTAGGCAAAGTATTTAGCTCTCCTTCTAGGATTAACAAATTTGGGGTCAAGCTGCGCCAAGAACATAATTGTCATTGGAGACTCCTATATAGAAATCAACCTCATGAACAGTTTGAACACTTCATTTGGTGGTAAACTAGGTAGAATTATTTTAAGAATAGAAAAGGATGCTCTCTAGTTTGAAGACATCAAGTATTACAGTGTTCTAAGGGAACACAATGGTTGAGGAGATGGACATGCTAATAAAGCCTCTCAATTCAATGAATGTGTGCTTTAAAAAAGTGGGGAGTTATCTTTCCATCATATCCCATAGGTATTTCATGAAATTGACCAACCAATTCATGTCCTCCGTGTTATTACACTAAGGATGGGATTTAGATTATAGCTGGAAGCGCAATGCTATGGGTATTATTCTCTCAGTACTCTCACACATGCCACTCTTGATGAGCAATCAACACTTTGAATTGTGTTGGAGGTTATGTTGGAATGTAAGTGGGGTTATGGAAACAAGGGAAGGAAGGGGTAGCTCTGGTGTGACAAGAGAACATTAGGGTAGTTATAGAATGATCCCTTATGGTTGCTCCTCACCATCTCAGGTTTGATAGATTCCCAAGTAAGTCATTACTTTGGGTAGAATATCCTCACTCTTTCACGTTGTTTGTATGAACCTTATTTGGGTTTAGAATGGAATTTTGATATTTCCCTTGTGTTTGTAATTCAACTTTGGGGATAGGAATAATTTTGTTAGGTGTCCTCTATGTTTATTCATTAAGGGCTATGTGTTTCGGTTCAGTGCACTGAGACCCTCCCTAATTTGAATTTTGGTCATTTCGATTTCCACCTATGGGCTGGTAGGAACCCTCAAACCCATGTTTTGATTGCTTTCATTGGACTCTTCCTATTTGATATCATCGTGGTAATCTTGGTTGGGTTTCCCTAGAGTCATAGGCCCCTGAACAGTGCCAAAAATCATAGGAATTACCTTCAGGTAATTCATGAAATTCACAGGGTTATGCACAGAGATGTGGATTTCATTAATGGAAACAGTGCCTCTATATTCTCTGTAATGACTAAAGTACATGGCCAAGAACAAATCTGTAACAATCAACAAGCAATGATAATTGAAACACTCCTCTAACCAGAAAGACATCCGAGGAAGAGGAAATTGTGCACCAAATGTTAGAAGATATATAATTGAAAATTAATGTTCATGGCCCACCCACCAATATTGAGGAGGATAAGGTTCATGGCCTACCAATTTTTGCAAAGGTGAAGTGCATAGCAAGTCTTCATTCATTAAATGTCAATGCTTTTTATGTTATGCAAAACAATGTTAATCTTAAATACTTTTTAAAAGTTTATACTCATAAAATCTTTTTGAGATTCCATGCCAAAGAAGACCTTTGAATATATGTTGAATTTTGGATCATGTTACAACATTTTTTTATTTTTATGATGACAAATTAAGTGGCAACTCCTTTCTGATACTAAAACCATTTTTATTATATAAAAGGACAATAACATAAGTTCATAATTCTTTAAATTACTTTTTTATTTTGACGATGAACTAAACTGATTTTGATGAAAAATAAAATAATATTTTTCATATTATTATGCTGACCAATTAAGTTGCAGCTCTTTTTAATACGAATTTTGACTATTTTGAACAATAACCTAACATCATAATGCTCTAAATTACTCTTTTATCTAGAGGATGAGCCAAACTACAAATCCAAAAAGATTTAATGGAAGATAAAATAATAATTACACAAAATTAATTCAAGTGTAATAAGTGTATAAATTGATTCATTTTATGGTTGTTTTATCTTCTAATGTTTAAAAGCATTTTGATTAAGATTTAAATAAGCTCCAATTAAAGGATGGCTAAAGAAACTAGTAACAATTTGTTTTTGTTTTTTCATATCAGTTTTTGTGTTTTTTTGTTTATTAAATAGTATTTGTTTTGTGTTCATGTTAAGTCTAACAATCTGGTATGAATAATGGATATAAAATTATATATTTTGGCTTTTATTTAACAGCCAGCTATCTTCAGGATCTTCACAAAACTAAGTAGTTTGTTGCGACTATCATCATTTATCAACCACTCTACTTGTAGCTCTAATAGTAAAATAAACAAGATTACATGTTCCATTTTGACAAGCTTTGCATACATTTTGGACGGACCTCGCTGATTTTCCAATTTGGCGAGCCTTGTACACCTATGGAAACCCCCTTTAAGGGACTTTCCAGTATGTGCTTAAATATTTTCCAATTTCACTAGCCTTGTACATTTTCAGAAAACGATTTCAAGAGGCTTTTAGACGAGCAAACCTACCTATATCTGAAACATTCAAATGACATGTTGTTGCGTAAAACCTTGCACAATTGGGCAAACCTTATATAACATTTAGAGGCACCTTTAAGACTCGGGTTCTTTGACAAGTCAAGACATTATAGTGATTGTTGGATCTGAGATCCACAGAGAAAATAATACACAGAAGATATTAACAGAAATACATAAATGAACACAAAGGTTTACTGTGGTAAAACACCCGAGAGGGAAACATCCACGGAGTAATGGTATCGGTCTTCCTTATTATTCAATGAATGAAGATTACAACAGCTTACAACTCTCTGACTCTTCTCTACGAGAATACAAGAAATATATACATCTCTTTCATGGTTACTCTTAACTGAACAAACTAAATTAATTTGGTAAGTTCGTTATGCAACCACCGAGAGAACGGTTGTCACCCGTTTCCAACAATCTCCACCTTGACAACAATTTACCCGATACCTTACTCATTGCTCTATTCATCACCTTTCCTGCAAGCCTATAGAAGCTAGGCACCACCGTAGATTCTCTAAAGTAATCGGCGTCGTGAACATGTCTGCACTATTATCTTTAGTGTGAATCTTTTCAAGAACCACTCCACCTTCATCAACAACATGTCTAACAAAATGGTATTTTACAGGAATATGATTTGTCTTAGTGTGATAAGCTGGATTTTTAGCCAAATGAATAGCACTTTGACTATCACAAAAAAAAATTATAGTGTCCTAACTCACCCAGCAAACCTTTTAACTAGACTGTCTCTTTGCAAGCATGTGAAGCAGTTATATATTCTGCTTCTATAGTGGATAAAGCAACAATATTCTGAAGCTTTGACATCCAACTAATAGCTCCACCTGCAAGAGTAAAGACATAACCTGAAGTGGACCTCCTCTTGTCCAAATCACTTGCAAAATCATAATCAACATAACCACAGACTTCATCACTACAACCATCAAAAGTTATACAATAGTTGCTTGTGCCTCTTAGATACTGAAGCACCCATTTCACTGCTGCCCAATGCTCTTTTCTTGGATTTTCCATGTATCTACTGACAACACCAACTGCATGTGAAATATCTAGTCTTGTACTTATCATCGCATACATTAAACTTCCTACTGCATTAGCATATGGTATATGAGACATATACTGCTTTTCTTCATCATTTTTAGGACTCAAACCTGAAGAAAGCTTGAAATGAGAAGCTAAAGGGATATTAACAGGTTTCACCTTATTCATACCAAATATCTTAAATATTTTCTCCACATACTTCTTTTGTGATAACCACAGCTTGTCATTTTTCCTGTCTCTATGTATCTGCATGTCGAAGATCTGATTTGCTGCTCCTAGATCCTTCATATCAAATGTCCTAGCCAACTGAGCCTTTAACCTGCTGATTTCAAACATGCTCTTGCTTGCGACAAGCATATCATCAACATATAACACCAAAATAATGAACATGTCATTTTCCAACTTTTTAAAGTGCATACAATGATCATACTCACTCCTGGTAAAATTCTGACTGACCATGAAATAATCAAATTTCTTGTACCATTGCATGAGAGACTGCCTCAAGCCATACAATGATTTTCTGAGCTTGCAAACAAACCTCTTGTTGTGATTCTGAAAAAACCCTTCCGGGTGTTCCATGAAAATTTTCTCATCTAAATCTCCATGTAAGAAAGTTGTTTTGACATCTAGCTGCTCTAACTTCAAATCATACGAGGCAACTAGTGCTAACAAAATTCTAATAGAAACAAGTTTTACAATTGGTGAAAAAATATCATGAAAGTCAATACCTGCTTTCTGAGAAAACCCTTTTGCAACCAATCTCGCTTTGTACTTCAGTTCAGTGTCATCGGCTCTTTTCTTCAATTTGTACACCCATTTGCAACCAACCACTTTCCTACTCTCCAGAAGTTCCACAAGATCCCATGTCTTGTTCTTTGCCAAAGAATCCATTTCTTCTTTCATTGCAAGTTTCCATTTGTCACTATCAGACACTTTCAATGCTTCATGATAACTGTCAGGTTCTCCTTCATTAGAAATGAAAACAACATATGTGACAAAATCATCATACCTCTTTGGAAAAGTTTTGTCCCGTGTAGATCTCCGTAGAGATTGTCGTGGTATTTCCTATGTGTATGTCTTCTCATCTTCTTCCTAAGGAGTGTCCTCATGAATATCCTCTTCCTGGACATCCTCATGATTCTCCTTTGTAGATGGTTGAGTATCAAACTGAACTTGCTGAAACTGTGGTGCATTAGCCTGTTTCAAATCATCACTCGCATCTAAATTTGATAGAGAAAGTTCATTAAATGTTACATCTCTGTTTATGATGATTTTGTGGACAGTAGGATTCCACAATCTATATCCCTTAACATTATCACCATATCCAGCAAAGATCAATTTTCTTGATTTAGGATCTAGTTTGGAACTTTGATTTTTGGGATTAAGAGCATATGCTTCACAACCAAATACTTTAAGATTAGAATAATCACATTGTTGACCTGTCCATACCTCTTCCGGAATTTTGCAGTCAATGGTCATTGATGGTGATCAATTAACCAGGTAACAAGCTGTAAGCAATGCCTCTCCCCACAATTCCTGCTGTAACTTTGCATTACTGAGCATACTCCTTGCTCTTTCAAGAAGAGTCATGTTCATGCGTTCAGCAACGCCATTCTGCTACGGAGTGTAAACAGTGGTCTTATGCCTCTCGATCCCATCCTTCTTGCAATAATTATCAAATTCCTTAGAAGTAAACTCGGTTCCATTATCTGTTCTATGACCTTTTATGAACCTGCCAGTGCTCTTTTCAACCAAAGCTCCAAACTGTTTAAATATATCAAAAACATCAGCCTTTCACTTTAACAAATAGATCCAGACTTTCCTTGAGTAATCATCTATAAAACTGACAAAATATGATGATCCCCATAAGAAATTTTAGGAGATGGTCCCCATAGATCAGAATGAATATAGTCTAAGATACCTTTACTAGTTTGTTTTCCAGATTTAAATTTTTGTCTAGCTTGTTTACCATAAACACAATGCTCACAAAACTTCAAATCTACAGATTTTAAACTAAGAAGCAAATTCCGATCAGCAAGTACCTTCATTCCTCCTTCGCTGATATGAACTAACCGTTGATGCCATAGACGAGTGAAGTCTGCTGCACCAACCGATGCTACTGTTGCGTGATCGATTTCCGTTCTCCCTTCAAGTTTATACAGGTTCCCGACTCTGTTTGCTTTCATAACAACCAGGATACCTTTCGATGTCTTCATAACTTCACCTTGAACCGCAAATTTGTGGCCAACATTATCAAGAACTCCCATTGATATCAAGTTTTTCCTTAGTTCAGGTACATATCTCACATATGTTAGAGTCCTAACAATCCCATCATACATTTTAATTATGATACTCCCTATCCCAACAGTTTTACATGTAACATTATTTCCCATATAAACTATCCCGTCATCTACAGATTGGTATGTGTGAAACCAACTTCTATGAAGACACATGTGATGAGATGCTCCAGAATCAACTAACCAACCGTAATGATATTCTGAGATAGTAGAAGTTGTTAATACCTCATCAATCATACCTGAATCATTTTCTGCTATGTTTGCCTCATTTGTAGAGTTCTCCTCTCTAGAAGCTTGTTTGTGTTTCTAGCAGTCTTTCTTAAGATGTCCTGCTTTATTGCAAAACCAACACTTCAATTTACTCTTTTTTCCCTTCGACTTTGATCTTGATGTACCCTTTGAATGTTGTCCTCTTTCACTGGTTCTTCCCCTGGCCACCATTCCTTTTGATATCGAGTTTTCAAGACTAGATTTCTTTTGATTTTCCTCAAAAATTAAGGCTCCCACAACATCATCAAATGTAATAGACTCAGCAGAACTAACACTGATAGAGGTTACAAAATGTGCCCATGATTCAGGCAAAGAGCACAACATTAAAATCGCCTTGTCTTCAAATTTAATTACATCTTCCATACTAGACAACTGACAAACAAGAGTATTGAACGCATTCAAGTGATCAGAAATTTTTGTACCTTCTTTCATACGCAAGGTAAATAATTGCCGCTTCATGAAGATTTTATTTGTCAAGGATTTAGTCATTGCGTCGAGAGGCGCTCTACAACCCAGTATGGGGGAGATCTTGTAACGTTATGTAACATTACATAAATGTCCACCATAAAAATAAAAAATTTAATGATCCTCCAAAATAAATGTCAGCTACAAAAACAACGAGATGTTGTAATGTTCCTACCTAACAAAACAATAAAAAATAAAGAAATTTAATTATCGACAAAAAAAAATGTTCGTAAAAAAACACAATATGGGGCAGATGTTTAATGTTCCTACTTAACAAAATAATAATAAATAAAGAATTGAATTATCCGCAAAAAAAATGTTGACCATGCACATGGTTTTGGTTTTAAAACCAGCATAGATCCATCTAAAAGGGGATCTACCAAGCACGAAGAGGGATCACATATCTCAAGGTGTACACTTTTTTTTAAAGTGTAAGTGTTGAGTAAATATGTAATCCAATGTTTATGGTTTTAGTTTATTTAATTTAGATTTTTTTATATATATGCAATTCTAAATAATTTAAATTTAATTTAATCCCACACTTTATTTTTAATAATATTTTATTATTATTTTTTAATAAGATGAGCACAGAAGGAGTTACACATCTGTCACGTACCCAACCCTTCGACGGGCGAAGAGGACGCGACCCCATGGCGTTAACCATCTGAGCTAAGAGCCCCATGAACATGTGAGTTCAAAAAAATGCTAAAACAGAATGCTGGAGCAAATGTATTGAACTAGAACATGCACACATGAACATTTATCATGCACAGATGCAATTGTACATCATACATAGCTACAATTATCTATCAGGCACAGCGGAAACATCATACATTTATACAAGCATTCATTCAACATGTCCATCATAATCATTAACAATAATTATAGTTGCGGAAGTAGAAATGGACGAGAGCACTTATCTTATGAATAACTCGATCTGCAACCAGCTACGTCGCTGCAACGTTCCACCCAACCATAGGCCAGCGTGCTCCTTAATCTCTCAGCAGCGCTGCCACCCCCGAGCTGGGCATGATTCTCGAAGGAATAAGGGAACAAGCAAGCTGACACACAGCCACAAAACACAAAACATAGCCAAGCCAACACAGTTGGGTTTATCAGGCCATCCAGGAGATGGGAAAGGCGAAATGCTAAGCTGGTGGGCTCGTTACGGAGCCAAGAACACCTACACCAGAACTAGCCAGACTTCTAAGACACCCACACACACCCAACACAAGGAATCAGTCCCTTCTCTGCTGCACAGTCCCTCAGGCCCTGCATTCCCTTCCAGTGCTATTCAGGGGTTGTGGAGAAGAAAGCCAACCCTCTAGCTCCGTCTGTGTGGTTTCCAGCCACCAGGTTTATCAAGCAAACCAAGCTCCATCCCTTCTCCCTACACAGTCCGAAGACCAACCATTGCACGTTGTGAAATAAACAGCAATTACAACTTAGCAGGGGAAACAATTCTTGAGTCGTTCTTGGCCCTATCGTGGCCAAAACAACTCCCAGGGAATTACAACAGGCCACTAAACGTATCAGTGCACACAATTTACAACATGGAGGAAAACAACCGTCCCAAAATGTATCAGCATACAATACCAACAAACGTGGGGAACAACAGCACGTCCCAGGCAATGAATACACCGGAAGACTTGCACCCAACCCCCAAACATAAATAAGCCACAACAATCACAACAGACCTTGAGAAGAACAGCGACCACCGTAACTCACAGGAAGAACCACAGCTCCAATCTCAACATTTAAATGACAGAAGATTAAACGACCATACCAGTCTGTGAGAAGAGCATACAACTACAAATGGGAATGAAAGAGCACAGCTCCTAGTTCGCTATATAGATGGTAACAACGCAGAACCCACCACGCATCCCGTGAGGAAAGGATACAGCCTCCCCACTCACAGATCCGCAGGGGAAAAACGACGTGGGTAAAACCAAGATAGCTCTTGTGCGTGACCAACAACAACCAACGATCCCTGCAAGAGGATGGACAAGAAATCCAGCTTGTGCGTGGATGAACAGGTAATCGTGAGTGCATGAGGAACAAACAGACCATAGAGGTCCTGCGTGAGTGATGGAAGCGGTTTTTCCTTGCCATTGTGAAGTCAACTGTGGGTGGAGTGTGCGTGTAGGCATGGACTGACAGTCCTGCCACACCACTCCCAAAACCATAACTGCCTCAACCACCACCAGCAATTCTCAATTGTGGTGGTTGGGGTAAGACAAGGTGGTGACACATGGGTTTTTCCCTCATTGCCCAAGGTTTGACAATTTCCCCACCCTTATCCTTGTGAAAACCATTCCCTTTTCATTATGGTTTCCGCGATCGTAGCTGGTCGGGTTCATTTTAATTAAAGATGCATATGTACATGATAATAAAACTTAATACGTATGCCACATGCCCCGATACACCATCAGTGACAATTTCAACCTGAAACATAGCATAACCAATCAATGGTGGGGCCTTGGCCTTTAGCTCCGCACCATGATCATTTACAATATATATACATCATATACATCTAATGCAACGGGGTCAAAACCGGGGTGTTACATTCCCCTCCCCCTTCAATAGCACTGTCCTCAATGCTTTACAAAATTGAACAAAATGCTACACTGGTATCGCCTCAGTGTTCCGCAAAATTGAACAAAAATGGATGTGCCAACCGCATGGCATCCTCCAGCTCCCAAGTAGCCTCTTCAGGTTCGTAGTGCTCCCATTGCACCTTTACCTGACCTATGGCTCAATTCCGGAGCATTGTGACCTTCCTGTCGAGGATGCGCATTGGCTCGATTCAGAACTCTCCCTCGGGTTCCACCTGACTCACATCCCAATTTATCACATGGTTAGGATCATGTACATATCTCTTAAGCAAAGAAACATGAAAAACATTATGAGCCCTAGTGCTAGCAGGCAATGCAAGTCTATATGCAACTGGCCCTATTCTTTCAAGCACTTCAAAATTCCCACAATATCTAGGTGACAATTTGGCACAACTTCCAAGCTTCAAGGAACTCTTCCTTGCCCTCACTTTGAGGTAAACATGATCCCCAACACTGAACTCCCTGTTCACCCTATGCTTATCTGCATAGCTCTTGTCTGTCATGTGCTACTTTCAGATTCTGCCTAATCCTTACAACCTCTTGCTCCATTTCCTTGAGCAATTCTGACCCAAGCACAATCCTGTTCACTGGGTTATCCCAAGTCACTGGTGTCCTACACCTTCTTCCATACAAAGCTTCATACGGACTCATCCACAAGGATGCATGATGTCCATTGTTATAAGCAAACTATACCAAGTGTAAGTAATCTTCCCACTTGGTTGGTTTGTCCATTACATACATGCGAAGCATATCTTCAAGCACCTGATTAACTCTCTCTGTCTAACCATCTGTCTGAGGATGGTATGCAGTGTTGAAGTTTAGCTTTGTACCCAAATCTGCAAACAACCCCTTCCAAAAGTTGGAAGTGAACTTGACATCTCTGTCAGAGACTATTGCCTTCGGCAATCCATGCAATTTGAATATCTCCTTCATGAAGATATTTGCAATGTCGCCAGTCTCATATGTAGACTTAACCGGTATAAAATGTGTTGCCTTTGTCAACTTGTCTACCACAACCATGATGGAATCATGTTGTCTCCAAGTCATTGGCAATCCTGTAATAAAATCCATGGAAATAACTTTCCATTTCTATTTCGAAACTGGCAAAGGCTGCAACAACCCTGCTGGATGTTGATGCTCAACCTTCACCTGCTGACATTTCATACACCTTGAAATGTACTCAGCCATGTCCTTTTTC